>MU266374.1:0-150004 GCA_021014945.1 Leucogyrophana mollusca | reverse complement strand
CACTGCGGGCAAAAATCAAAGTTTTGCCTCAGA
Source organism: Leucogyrophana mollusca (assembly GCA_021014945.1). NCBI lineage: Eukaryota > Fungi > Basidiomycota > Agaricomycetes > Boletales > Leucogyrophana > Leucogyrophana mollusca. Next base: position 149,971 of record MU266374.1, on the reverse strand, counting down.
ACATGGTGAAAATATGGAAAATACAGAAACTATGTTTTTCCTGATGTTCTGTCACCAAATATTTTATATTTATTTTGTAAGAACATTGCAGCCCACCAATGACAATGCAAGGAATAAAATGTTCCATGCAAAAATATTTAAAATATTATGACACTGGGCATTTGAGAAAAATTGTATCTATTTGTTAAATGTTTTTGCCATGTTCTGCAACAAAACATCGAGTTTTGCCTGCAGTGACAGTACTCGCACCATGATCATAATGTGGCACATCACAAAAACCTAAGTTGCTCGAGCAATCTTTAAAACGGTGTGAAGGTTGCACAATAAATAAAATTATTATGTCGGGTCTTGTAATATATTAACTGACATTATAATGGTAATCACCAAGTCTTAACCAGTGTGAATCGCCAAAAGCCAATGGTATTTATAATGCACTAGATATACATGAGCCCTGTACACTACAAACCACCCAAAGCTACTTGTTGGCTGTCGGCCCTCAAAATGCAAAGGTCTGCGTCGAAACGGCCCGCGATCGGATGGGCACTCAAGTACTCGAATACCAATGATAGGGCTCCATCCTCGTCCGCTTGTCGTTCCTGGATGCAGTAGCCATGCGTCGGTGACATCCGTGCAAAGTGTGAAGCATCCATCCGAAGTTCGAAGCATCCATGCAAAGTGCTCGTCGTGGTCCATTCGTGATCGGCATACATAGGGAACCATGATCATAACTGTATGAAAAGGTCGGATGATGGAAGACGGAAAGAAGAAAGAAAAGTTCGAGTGTGGAACTGCGGGTGCGGAATTTAAATGAGTGGTTTGTCGGAGTTTAAACAATTCTCACACAGTACGTTTTGCAGCCACACGAAAAGGTGGCGCCTTGAGTAATTTGTGTTAAGCCTGTATGAGAATTAATGTACTATCACCTGGCAAGCTAACAAGTACGCCCATTGTAGAATAATCTGTTTCAAACTTTGTATGGGAATATAATGCTTTATCATTGCCTGGCACGCTGACGAGTATTGCTCATCTGAGGCAATTTTATTTGTTCCTACATATGCTTATAAGGTAATATAAGGGTTTAGCATCCGCAAGCATTATTGGAGAGATGGGAAAGTTGAATATGGTCAAATCACGACATGTTAGTTTCAGTGATGTGATCGGTGCTCGAGAAGCAGTAAGAACAACGCTACAACGAAGCCCTGCTTCACAAGTCCCCCTGTCCCAGCGTTCCGAAGTCATTTGCCTCCGCCTGCGCGAGCGCGTCCTTGATTGCTGCACTGTTAATCTTCTGCCGCTTTCCCGAATACATGAAGTATTCGAGATATCCTTTCGCAGGGTCTTCATCGACTGCAAAAACATGCACGACCGCGCCGTACTCGTGGGGATTGAGCGCCCAGTTGGCATCGGTACAGACGTACACTGTCAAGTGTTTCGGCTGGGTGGCGGAGCTCGCATGCGTGGACTTGTGGTTCGCCGCACTGTTTGTGTGTTAGTCGAGACCACATGTGGAAGAGAATGCAGACGGACGTCACAACGAGACGGGTAGCAGGTGGGGCTGCCTTGGTTTTGGATGGCAGTTGGGGGGGAGTGTGATTATCCTTTGGCAAATGAGGTCTCACTTAGCATCTCGTCATGCAATGTACAATCAAGACCAACGTACTCCGGCATCCGCATTCCACTTGCTCAAGAAGGTCTCCAGTACCTTGAGCTCGTTCTTGAGATCGGCCTTGTTGACGGGGGCCTCGTACAGGTAGTATACGGTGCCGCCCGTCACTTTCGCAAAGCCGGGATTCTTGACGTTGGACATGATGCAGTCGAATAGTACTGGGGGTGAATGCGAAGGTTTGGTTTGTGGTAATGTACTTGTTCAGCGCTCTCGAGACCGCGTATTTATGGAGAGCTGTTGCTTGCATGTGTCTTGCCCAGGCGATACCGTCGTCCCAAGGATCATCTCAAGTGAGGCGTCGTGCGATACATTGTCTCTCGCCAGGGATATGCGTCAGGAGCTCTCGATACCGCGTACTTGATGGGTGTTACTGCTTGTATGCGTCTCGCGCGAGCGATAGTAGTAGCCAGATGATGTATCATTCGTTTCAGGTGGGGAGTAAAGTGTGAGCTCCCTTGCGCTGTTTTTGCTATGTGCCCCCTTGTGAGTCGCGAAGCACGTCGGCAACCTCTTCTGCGATCCAGCCTTTGGTGAGAAACTCCAGAATTTGTATGTCGCGGTTGATCTTGCAGAAGGTCATGGATCGCATGGGGGTAAAGGAAACGAGGCAAGAGCACAGTGACAACCACGTCGAACACAGATTTTTCTGCTTTTTCTTTGCTGGTATCTCTTTTTGTGAATTTCCCGATCTTCTGAACTCTCAAACACTTTTCTTCGACGCATACATACAGCTACCTATATAGAGTGCTGCAGAGTAGCACTGCGTCTCAAGTGCTTAAGTTGTAGTTCCTCTCGCTTGTTCCTGTACGTAAATTTGGAATCTCTCTTTGTCTTTCCCAAATACGTTTCAGCCAACCGAACGACATGGTTGTCCGACATGGCTCAGCGCTCATAATCATCGACCGGACCCCAGGGCTTGTATCATTAGTGTTCATAATTGATGCCCGCAGCCCGTGTTTCATGTCGGCCCAATCAGAACAGCGCGCATGTCCACTGTCAATCCAGTAGCGCCCACGCCCTCACCGCACGCAGGACGAACCTCTCAAACGTATTGCATGGGATAAAAATACTCAAGCGCTTTGAAGAATCTGGTCCGTGACCAGTTTCACCGTTAATCTGGGTATCTGAGCGCATGCTTGTGTACCTTCCCAGGAACCAAATCGTGATAGTCTTGCGATGGATGGTGCTGTATCATCGGCGTGAAATGCAGGGACAACCGCCCGATTATCCAGATGACCTCATGCTATCGCGTCCACCACAGCGAGAGTAATTCATATAATGTGTGTCATGAAAGCACTCGGATTAGTCCCCCTCCACCTGTGGAAGATATCACCCGCCGTGCTTCCGGGGCCTAGCTTCTTGGTGGCCAAATCATAATGATCCAAGGTACTCTATACAGGGTGCCAAACTCATTGCCCTGGCCGCCGCAGCTGATCTCACTTTGACGCTCTACACTTTTTGTGGACTTTACTCCGACGATTTCGAATCTCAAGGGACTGGACGAAGCGACGTCTCATACCTTAATTAACTCCTCCGAACACCTGAAATAGGTCTAAAACCCTAACGCGCATCAGGGAGCACCAGCGGACTCTACTATAGATCGAGGGGCCCATCGAATGTGCTCTTGCTCACTGACGCGTTAGTTTCAGGTACTCAAACACCACAACGTGAAACGTGGCCCTGTGCTCATGTATTTCATAAAGAGACCATGGCACAACTCGTCACACCCGATCATGGTCATTTTGAGAGTCTTTGGACGTGGAAGACTAGCTGGTGACCATCTCGACCTTCCGTTTCCATTAAACGCCACTTGTTCGAGCCCTCAGAGGAGAATTTGAACCTGTTCGCTCATTTTTTGCATTCCCGGCACGAGTTATCTACATAAAAACGCATCTCCCGCCTGCTGTTAAGCATAGTTGTCGAATGAACTAGGGCCATTTCTGGTTCATTCTAGTGCTGGACAAAGGCACCAGATGAACGTCTCGCGGCCTCTTGCGCCCCCAGCAATCCTGTGCCACGGGGTACTGTGCTTGCGCTCTATTCATTTGATTTGCTATTGATGAAAACAGATCTTCCTGTGGATGTATGTACAGACACAACACATACTCCAAACAACGGGTGCGCGCTCGCACGATCGCCGCCGTTATAACCTGACTTTCACACCTAGTAGGGGTTTTCTCAAGTCGGCAGAGCACAGCGCCGGTGCACGGTAGAGCATGCGATGGCTGGTTATATCTTGAAACGTGAGCGGTTTGGGACCGAAAATCCGAATTGTGTCTAATTCCAATATTCTGGCTTCCGGACATCCGAACAGACCGCCCAATAGAACCGTGAAAATGCAAGTTTCTTCAAGTGTTGGCACTTTATATCGGTATGGGTCCTTCCTCGGCTTTAAGGTCAACTGCATCATCGGTAATGCGTCCCCAGCGACTGCACACCCGCAGCGCGGCGATCTGAATGAAGTCCCTTACGCTTCCAGAAAACATGAGGAACATTTATATCATCTGCTGATCCGGCAACTTGGATTCAGGCAAGTCAACTCCTGCCTTCGCGGCGGTTCTCTTTCGCCCATGTCCCTAACTTCCAGCACGAATTCCTCGACCGCGACGCTATATTTGAACAGCGTTAACCTGTTAAGCTACACTACAGTCGCTGGGATAACATATGGAATGATGGTTGTGCTTTCTATCATGTGCATGATATCATCACTCCAAAATCTTCGATCCTCCAAACGCGACCGACAAAAGCGACATTGCTCAATTTACTACATCCTCTTTACCTTCGTCATGTTCGCTCTGGGGACATTAGACATGTCTATCAAAACCCGGAGAGCTCATTTACAATTCATCGATAACCCCAACTACCCCGGAGGCGTGGTGGCGTTTGCTTGCGCATCATCACAAGACCTACTTACTCGCACGGAATACATTGCCTATATGCTGACAAACTGGATGGGTGATTGCGTGGTGGTAAGTGCCCCCGTTGTGTTACACTGACTTCTTTTGTTGACCTGCTTTTCCTCCAGCTATGGCGGGTCATTGTACTCTACCATGGCTCACGGTATCGGGTTTGGATAGCTATATTACCGTTCATCCTGTTCCTCTGTGTCATTCGTAAGTTTGTTTATCTTAGGTACTCCCGGTTGATTAATTATTTCGATCCATTCTCAAGTGATGGGAATCTTCGGCATCGTGGAGTCCGCAATAAGCCAGCTCTACTGTCCACATACAATCATTGTGCGATATGTAATCCTGTACTACGGCCTCACACTCTCCCTGAGTATTGTATCCGCCATCCTCGTGATTTCTAGAGTCTACGTGCACACCAGACGACTGAGAAAGGCCACTGGTAAGTGTTGTCTTATGAGCAAGAGGGGCAGGCCGATAACTAACGCCTCAAAATTCTTCAGGTCCGGGACATGGTTCCCCGTACACAGCCATCGCCATGATGACAATCGAGTCTTCTGGGCTTTACGCTGTGTGGCTGTTCGTCTTCCTGATTCTGTTCATCACCAATAATCCATTGCAAGAGATATTCATCGGCTCCCTGGTTCAAGTGCAGGTTCGTTATATTTACCTCTTGAGTCGTTAACGTGGCTCGGTGCTCACATACAATGAAGACCATAGCACCCCTCCTCCTCGTACTATTCATCTCGCAGGGGAAAGCATGGTCACGAGAAACCAACACTGTTGCGATCTCGACTGTCCAGTTTTCGCCCAACGCCGCCTGTTCGAGCCTCGAGACAGAGGTAGTTGAACTTGGGCACTTCGCCCCTTCAGAGACTGCGGTTTAAAGTACAAGTGCTGTTCCCGCAAAGTCGCTCCCGCGGACTGCTGTTATGCGGGCCCGTTGGTGCACTGTTGTACCCTCTGCTCAAATACACGATTCCTGCCGCACTGTAGATTTTATATGGCATAAGGCCTCAATTCACCACAGCCTCGCGTCAAGCGCCTGCGTCACTGTTTTTGCTACTGAGTGGGACCGCCATATGCTGTTCGCCCCAAGTCCGGATATGGAGGCACTCGGATCAGATGAGACCCTCCTATCACTGTCCGCTTGTGGGATGAGTGCGATTTCCATCAAGCTGCCCTTGCCATCCATAAGAGGTCACCACATCCACGAAATATATTTTCGCCATAGCCTTCCCAGACAGAATGACTATCGTCGGTTGGAGTCGTGTAGCCATATATTGCTCAACCCTAATCCGTGTATTAGCTTCAATATTGGCACCACCATCTTTTGGACATGTCCATGATAGAATTGCGTCACCGTTCGCCCCCTATATGTTTGACAGCAATGTCTCATCGTAAGATATTCCATTCTGCTCTTGCAGGATCATCGGGCTGGGGGAACACTCCTAAGTTCTGCCGCTGCTGCTCGCCTTGTCCATCTTGTCGCTCCTCCCTCCGGACCAAGCGCGTCCGTATGTACATCAACACCGCAACGAGAAGGCAGATAACCACCAAAAGCAGTGTCTCTCCGAAGTTGTCCACATCTTCTTCGCCGCGATGACCTCCTCGGAGTGCGGCATCGAAGTAGTCTTCTGGGCCTAGGTCGCTATCTCGCTCATTTTCTGCGTTCCGGCGGTCTCGGGCCCACTGTAGTAATGATGCTGAGCACGAGGGCACAATGGGTGACGAGGTAACATACCTGGACGGGATCGTCTTCTTCTTCTCCACGGGCAACGTTTCCTTGTTTTCGTTTAAGGAACTCCTCCTTTGCCTTGCCTAGATACCACGGGCCGTCCTCTTCCAGCTCCTCAGGTAACACCTGCTCTTCCGGTTGATGGGCACCTTGCTGAGGACTTTCCCGAGACTGAGAAGCTTCAAGTTCTCGCTTCTCACGGATCGACACTCCAAGTCGACAGAATCAGTTAGGATAAGATCCTGACGATGGAAAGCACCTACAAGCATCTTCATCATACGACCAAAGGTGTAACCCATTCTTTCCCCCTTGGAGTGTGTGCCAGATACTACGCGCGTACAGCTTGAGAATCGATAGTGTCACGGGGAGGTAAGCCTCGCTGTTGGTCTCCAGTGCCTGATCATAATGACGTTTTGCGAGGAAGAAATCCTACCAGAAACAGAGTTCAACGTCTATCACGAGACAGCATGACTAGCCACCTACCTGAGGCACGCCCACTCCATTCTCGTACATCCACCCCAGATTCCACATCGCGAGCGCACTGACCTGCGTGTCCGCCGCACTCTGATAATACTTGGCTGCCTTTTCCCACCGTTTCGATTCTGGCTCGTCGGGTACGCCAAGTCCGTGGTAATAATAGTCCCCGACTTTAACCAGTGCATCGATATTGCGCTGCGCCGCAGAACGGGCCCATTGGGTGAGGGCAAGTCGCGCAGTGTCATTAGACGCTTCGATGGGCGAGAATCTTGTAAGGCGCAAGACACTTCGGTCTAGAGGTGGAGAAAATCTCAGTTTGACTGCATCTCTTCCTTCTGGATCACAGAAAGCTAATGCTGACCTTGGTCAAGAACATACGCCAGGTTATTTTGCGCAATCTCTGACCCTCGCTCAGCAGCGACCCACCATTTCAAAATGGCGATCTCCTTCCCCCTGTCCGTTCCACTATACCATGCTACTTCCGCATCACGGAGCAGATCATCGTCCCAAACGCCCCTCTCGGCAACCAACTTGTAGAATGAGAGTGCAGTCGCACACGAGCCAGCAGTCAGCTCCGGTGGCATACCTGACTGCTGTTGTTGTTGCATGTTCATACTGTGGATCTTGGCCAGATAGAAGTGCGCCTCAAATGTTGAGCCATAGCGTACGGCGGTCTCGAAGTACGTGGCAGCAAGCTTGATATCTCCTCGGCCTGGTGCAACACCGCATGAATTCAGCATGCAACTCCAGAGGTGCATGATGGGAGGAGACAACGTACCATAGTGGTGCTTACCCATGTTGACCTGCGCCTCAGCGAGCTCCTGCCCTGCTGCGTGATTAAAGTGCAAAAGCGCCTTCGCGGGATCTTTTATGCCAGGCACAAGCCCGTCCCTCAAAATTATACCAAGTCCATTGTGACATTCCCTCTCGTCGTACTCCGCCCCGCGCTCGAACCACATCATCGCCATTGCCGGGTCCGCCTTGACGCCTTCCCCTCGGAGGTACATCCGACCTAAGTACGCTGCACTGCGCGTTGCGAGCCCCGGTTGTGTCACGCCCTCAACTTTGTATCCTGGGGCGTTGTGCTGGAGAGGATTCGGTGGGTCGCGCGGCCAGACCTGGCGTGCAATTTGCAGGAAGTAGTATTGAGCCTGCTCGAAGTCCTGGGGCACCCATCCTACACCTTCGCTCCCTGAGGCGATCCCGCCAGCAGCTGCGTAAATGCTGCCCTGGTAGTATATTTTCCCGAGTTTGAAAGCGAAATCGGTTTCGCCACGATCGGCGTTAAACTATATGCGCGGGAGATGTCAGGGGCAGCTAGTTACAGTTGAACAGAGGAGGATGCGCACGATATAGTACTCGAGCACGTCTTCCCAGGTTTCGCCTGCAGCATGCGCGAGACCAGCTTTAACAGCTGGTTTTATGACGTTGAACCCAGTCGAGGCGACGCTCGCACCTGGTCCGTACGCGCCTCCGTCTAGGTCAGACAGGCGAGTCGCAGTATGCGTGAGCGTCCTCCCCCCAGGAGGTCCCGAAAGGAACATTGACATGGCTGGGAAGCAAATCGTCAGGGCACTTCGGGATCAACAGGCGCGTATAACTGGTACCTTCTTCAGCAGCGCTCTCATACCACTCCACTGCCCTTCCACAATCCTCTAATGTCCCTATTCCGCTCCAATATCTGTACCCCAGGGCCATTTGTGCACCCTTGTGGCCTCCCTGCGCGGCGAATGTGTAGTACAGCAGCGCCTTCGACTGATCCACAGGAACAACGTCATGGTATCCCGTAGCGTGGAAGAAGGCAAGCATGGCTTGTGACGAGGCATTGCCTGTCAACGAAGCGTGCTTGACAAAATTACTATATGCCAGTGCGGGGTCCAAGGGGAAGTAGAAATTGGGCGGGAACTGTCATGGTCACTTGAGCGTGAGTACTACCGAGAAGAGTATTGAGGGTGAGCAGACTCACCAATGATATGTATGCCAGTGTATACAACGCGTCGACATTCCCGAGCTCAATCGAATGCTGCAGCAAATCTATAACCTTGATCGCCTTCCCGCGCATTTCCTCGTTCTTCTTCCTCGATCCGCTCGCACCAATCCCATCTTGCCCGAATGCAGCTGAAAGTATACGGAAGAGCCAGAACTCCTGGCGGAGCTTCATAGCTATGCGGATAGCACTCCCGAAGGGCCCCTGACCTTGTGGATTCGGAAGGAAGGACGAAAGGAATGAGGTGGTGGTCGAGGTTGTCTGAGCGGACATGTATGATGGGTCGTGTGTATATGGTGGTGGATTTGCGGTCAGGTTGGAGAGGGTGATTAGAGCGCTGCGGTAGGCTCGTGCAGCTGAGAGTAGAATTTGAATGATGAGTAACCGTGAATAAAAGGTAATGGCATACCTTCGGCTGCCTGGTCGACTTCTGCGTCATTAGAGGGAGTTGCCTAAGGGGCGGGTATGCATTAGCTATACGAAGAGGAATATGTATTGAAGAGGAGGGCTTGGACACACGGCACTCACCACACCTTCAGGACGTCCCTTCTGCGTTGGCTCGACGGAGACCGACTGTATCGTCGTGGCCTCTAGGTTTCCCTAAGCGAACAATCACTTCATAGTCCTCGAGAAACCACAAGTCCATGCTTACATGGTCAAGGTTGGTCTGCTGAACAACAGGATCCTGTGCACAGACAGAAAATGCTGCGAGGGCTACGAGGCCGAACGCCAACCACGTCGCCTGTCTCGAGCGGGCTTTTCTTCGTAGAGTCATGGAGGTTGTGTTCTACAGATATGTAATTGCGCGTATTCCTCACGTTGGCATGCGGTCCTGTTCAACCTCAGAGCTCGGAAACCAACATTCGAGAGAGATGAAAGATAAAAGTAAGCAGTGTAGCTTGGGTGCAGCACAAGCAGCCACAGTTTCTTTAGTGAGCTTACAAGCTTCCGTTCGGCCACGTTTACAGTGATCTAACCGGAGCGGCCGGCTCCGCATCTCAGCCCGCCCCACCACCGTCGACCAGCTTTTTTGTTCACGCTCAAGTCTCCCTACCCGATCTGCGGTTCTGTACTAGTGCCTGCCGCACTCCTTTGGTCGCCTTTCTGCGATCCTCGTGGTATCTCGGGGTCTATGTGCATAAAGGGCGGCTGCAGAAAGACCTTGGTGAGCTTTATGCGAGTATCCGCCCCGGTACACTGGCAGGCCCATGTCGTGGTAGTGACATGGTTCGTCATACGTCAGCCATCATAACGACAATCGAGCCTTCTGGACTGTACGCCGCGGTCTGTATTCTGGCCCTCTACGTATTCGAAAATCCCATCCAGATTAACAAAGTTCCCGGATCAGCCCTTGGTGATATGTTACTTGCTCTGGCATATGTCTTGTCAGCAGTCTTTCAACGACCGTGATACTTCCATTTTGCTTGCTCATTCCATTTATTGTTGCATACGCCCCCTCTGATCAGCGTCGGCTTCCGACGAACATCCTTGGCGGAAGGACTTTAACGCGCAACGCCACCATGCTGGTACGCCGATGTTCTTGCCCTCGGGAACGTGCCTATCGTGCGGCTAATTCCCTTCTCTTCCTCTTAAATGATAACAAACGGATTCTATACTACTTTTGAAGGCACGAATCTCCCTATCGATGGGTCATGTTTGAGTGTCTCTACCCTTGATGGCATACATCAACAGCTCGCTCTGGCTATGCAGCAAGTAGTAAAAGGCGCAACTGGTCGTGAGTAAACTGCATATCAGTTCCTGGGCCATGCCCGCCTCGACTTCGCCAGACCCTTTAACATGTCAAGCCACGGTGCTATGTCATCGAGCAAAGCCTTTTGACCCTAGCGCCGGAAGACATCAACTACCGACGGTGATGGTGAAACCCTACTCTGCAAAATGAATTAAGACGCGTTCGAGGATCCAACCTTGCGTCGGCCCGCACTGACATCACCCTACATGTAGGCTGTATGGATCTACCTGGTTGGTGCATACCCTCCGACCATCATATGTGGGTGTGAATGTAACTCGTCGATTTAATATGTGCGCAACTACACTTGGCCTTGCTCGTCAGACAGAGGCTCAGCTAGCCCCCGCTGCTTCAACATACTCGTGGTGCTGGTTGGATTTCGAACGCTGGAAGGAGCCCTCACGTATATTGTCCAGTCGGTGAAGTTACTTATCATACTCAGGCGCAACTCCGTACATCATTTCAAAGTCCCCGTTAAATTGTAGTGCAGTGGCCATTAAACCTGACTGGTCTCCTCCTTGCTCTCCGCAGCCTCGGACGACCGGTCCAAGCTCTCCAAGTCTGGCAGATGGACGGTGACGCTGGGGCGATTTTGAGGAGCCCGTGATTCAGATATGCCGTGCGATGGGCCTGCGAACGCAATACTTGTAACAGCCTCTCGTTCTGCCTGCGTGGCCGTCGTCTTGACCCAGGCTCGCCCCATAGCGACGCGCAAAATCAGCATCTGAGGAGATACACACTGAACACGGGCACAGTCAGCACAACACAATTAAGTGGTAGAGCTTAGGGCGAAAGTCAGTACACACAGTGAACATCACATAGATTTCCTGAAACAAGATGCAGATCCCGCTGCTGATAGCAAACGTGATGACGAGCGCAATTCCAGAAATCGTATATGGGAGTGCAGACTCGATGATGATGGATGCAGCACTAAAGTATGTGCGTGACATCGCAGGTCCAAATTGCTGCCGTATCCGCCGCCCCTGGTACAGGATGCGACCACAGATAATGGACGTGACCACAATGTTCAGGCCGATGGACAGCGCGTAATAGGTCACCCCCATCTGTGCAGCGAACCCCTCCCAGAAGTCACCGCTAGGAGCACCTGATAAGGCAGCATCGATGATGCCAAACACTATCGTGGCCGCGTCAGAAGTTACATTAGTGAATAGTACTGCGTCCAAGTGGCCTACCAAGGGTTGCAAGCCAGAGAATGCATGGGAAGATTATAACACGGTAGTCGGCCCAGACGATGAAACAGCGATAAACCTTAATCCAATGACGATGAGCATACATTGGTTGATCGCCAAAGGGCTCACCAGAAGTCCATCACTCATTAATTGGAGGATGATAGGAGCCACCGCCCCCACGGTCTGACACCAAACCGCAGAACGCGCTTCGTAGTACGCAGCCTGACCACCAGGATAATTGGCGTTGATTATCCACATTTCCTCGCCCAACACCATTTGCGTGACAACAAAGATAGTGATCAGGAAAAGCAACGTTGTACTAAATATCATGAAGAACTTGGCGGGAATCTTGCGCTGTGTCGCCTTGGACTTTAGTAAAACCTGCATGGTCTGAAAGTATAAAACCAGTTCTACGCCTGACATACTCAGTTAGTTGATCGCCCGAGACAACAGGGTGCATCGACTGACCGTAAAGGATTGTATTGAAGTTGTTACCTATATAGTACGAATTGAGCATAAGAAACTCAGAGTCGACGAGGGAGGACATCTTGAACGGGGGGATTAATCAGTCAGAAAGGTAAGTTTAACCACTGGCATTTAAAAGACGTCTTGAAGCTACATGCCTGATAATCAAACTGTGTTAAAAATGTCTCCACAGCTATGATGATACGAGAGTGGGAGTCGATGATGAAGAAGTGCCAGGCAGGTGGGCATCAATCAGCATCGTGAGGTCGCCTTCAAGGATGTTCCTGCTGGACTCACATTATGTCGAGTGGACGACGTGCAAACACGATACATGGTCCTAGATAGCAGGGGTCCGTCTTCAATGTGAGGCCTGGCTGATGGCGACGATCAGCTCGCGGTCCCTATTTTCCGCTGTGGCCTACTTGAAGGATCCACCAGCAGATCAGATGGGCGGGTCCATTTTCACCCCATGATCGCCTCGAATGGTAGCTACTTCCTCTTGCATGCAGCTCGAGGCGATTGCACGTTCATTGTATATCGTTTTCGAATGTCCAGGAAAGAATCGGAAGCTAAGGATATCACTTCACGGGTTGATCCTTATTCTTCAGAGCGTGCTTGTAAGACCTGCCAAATTCGCTGGGATCCCGACCTTAAGCTCCTCCCAAGCCCCATCTCAGATTCATAGACAGTCGACGTGGTACTGCAAGGCATGTGCTCTTTATAGAGTCTTTTGCGCCACTTTGCCTTTGATAAGCCACGCACAATCGTTTTCCCAGCCAAAAACCCTCCCAGTTACTGATTTTTCTGCTTATGGCGGTGAGCTCTTTTCGTATCCTCTCACACAGATTTCTGGACCTCATGACCTTTCGCAGAATCATGGCTCGCCCTTGGAAATAATCTCGAACGCTTACAGCCGTTTCACACACCAAGAACTCATCTTCTTCCTCAAAGTTCGTAGTCTGCCCACCGCTGGCACAGACGTTGAGCTAGCATCCCGGCTTGCGCGCCACGATCTGTACAAATATAACGTTCCTGGTGCATCGAGCGAGCTGCAGCCTTGCACAAGTGATAAATCACTCCAAAAGAGCCGCCATGCACGCACACCAGACTTGCCGGTCGAGATCCTCGCTGACATCATGGACAATGTGGGGGACTGGCAGCTTTCACGAGCGGTAGGAGTGCCAACCTCACTGCCCACGCCGCTAGAGTGGAGCAACGCTGGATCGACAGATCTCGCGATCCTCACTGGCTCCCTCCCCCTCATCCGCGCCGCTGACCCACGGACGGACCCTCCTACAAAGATCGGAGCAGTTGCAGCCGTACGTTTGGGTTACGTCAACGTTCTCGAATACTTCCTCACCCAACATCGCTCCATCTTTCTCTCCATCTTTGGAGATGACCTCATCCCCATCATGGCTTCCCGACACGGCCGCACGGCCGTCTTATCCTGGTGGAAGCACGGATTTGAGCAGCACTCTGATCTCATCCATCCACCAAAGCCCGGGTCCATCGCAGAAGCCATCGACGGTGCCTCGCGCAACGGCAAGGTCACCTCCCTTGACTGGTGGGTCGAATCTGGCATCCCGCTTGAGTACACCGAGGCCGCCCTCGAGCACGCCAGCGCAAAGAACCGCATCGCCGTCCTTGACTGGTGGAAACACCAGCACACGGTCAACAAACTGCCACTCAAAATCGGCCGCGTTATGGATATGGCAAGCACCGCGGGCCACGTTGCCGTACTGGAGTGGTGGGCCGCATCCCAACTTGAGTTTCAGGTCGATCGTCATGTTTTGCATCACGCAAGCTGTCACGGTAAGGTCGACGTGCTCCAGTGGTGGCTCGGCAGTGGGTTGCAGGTCATATTCGACCAGGAGGCTCTCACTGGCGCGACACGGCACAATCGCAGGGAGGTCTTGGAGTGGTGGGATAAGAGCGGGCTGCCGATACAGTATCGGATGTGTGATATTGAGGAGGCTTTGGAGGACGCCATCGGAGGCGGCGACGCAGCAAGGAAGTGGTGGAAAGACAAGGGCGTGGACTTCAATGCTAATGACAAGGAGTGGATGAAGCTGCAAAATCTCAACTGATCTCAACGACCATATTCTAATACATACTGCACACACTTTCACGATTATTCACACATTTTCCCTCCTTTTCTTTCCCTCTTTCTGCACTGTATCCTGTATCTTGTACCACTCCTACGTACGCCGCTCTTTCTGGGTCGGGGTCATGTAAATAGAATCTGTACACGAACTAATGTACCGAACTGTGCGGGGGATTTAAAAGGGCAATGACTGACGTCGGGCAGCAAGACAGCGCCAGATCACAGACAGGTCCGAGAAGTGAAGATGATAGCCTTAATGAAATAAAATAGAGAATCTACCAGCAGTAAGACTTACACCAAGCAGCGGTCGCTACTCTTCATCGTGGTGGAGATGTCTGTAAATTGAGATGTTTAGATGCAGGTCTGCATGAGCAACAATTGAAAGGGACGACGTACTCTCCCAACACCTTGTTCATCTTAAACATGTCGATCTTGTCGACAGCGAATACAGCCCTCAGGGCATCGTCACAAATGATCTCCCGCTTGTTCTTCGGGTTCTGCAGATCATGCCCTCGTATATACTCCCAAAGTCGCTTCACAACCTGCGGACGCGACAGCTTGTTCACCTGTATGACTACAGACAGCGGCTCGCTGCAATCACAATTAGAATTTGCCAGATCCCAGAACATGATTCACTAAGTCCTACGACGCACCTCAAGTTATATTCCTTCGCGAACCCGCCCTTCGCGCCTCCACGCTTCTTTTTCTTCCGTCCGTCGTCCTCGTCGCCGTCTTCGGAGCCAGAGTCGATGGTCGCGGCGCTCTTCTTCGGTTTTCTTTTCGCTGGTTTCTTGGGACTCGCAGAAGCACCGTTCGACGCGCCTCTCCGCGAGCGGCTATTGATCTGAGTGGAGAGCTTCCGCGCCAGCTCAGCATCCAACTCCTCAGTCGTCTTCTTTCCCTTCTTCTTCGCGGGTTTCGGCACCGCCTCTTCCTGCTCCCCTTCCTGCTCTTCATCCTCCTCATCCGCCGGCTCCTCATCATCACCCCCATCCTGCTCCCGCTCCTCGTCATCATCCTCCCGCTGCCTTTTCGACCCCTCGGCAACCTCCGTTGCCTCTCTATTGACCCGCTCAAAAACACTTCCAATCAGCGTATCCAGCGCCTTTCTGTGCTCCTTGACCCCCTCGGGCGTAAGACCCACATCCTCCTCGAGCAGTTGCTTCCGCACGCGTTTTGCGCTGATGGTACTGAGGTCCGTGCCTGGGGCGGTGAGGATACGTGTGATGTGGGGCTCGAGGGATTGTACGTCGAAGGTCATGGTCGGGTGGGGTCGTGTACGGGAAAGTCACTCTGGAGGATACCTTCTCTTGTGATAGGGTGCAATGAGCGTGTTTGGCGCTCGCTATGCCCCGCACGTGGAGGTGTGAGACAACGAGGGAAGGCGCAGGGGGGTCGCAACCAAACAGTACCAAAGTAAGTCGGGGTGGTGAATTCGTGTGTCGCAACGATCTTCCTCGGAAAAACACGCATTCACCAGTGACTTGTGTGTGAACATAGTTGAGAAGTCCGTTGTTTCTCGACCACCCTTTAGAGCCCATTTAAACACGGAAAAGAACGCCGTCGTTCCCAACTCGTCGACGACAATACCATTGGTCGTTCTCCCACCGTCTGTTTCCCTTTATGTCCCCTGTAGCCACCATCGGCTTCTATTGAACACCCTTGCTAGAAGGTCCCGGAAGTGTGCGCCACTACGCAAGTCCATCTATAGTGTTACCCTCAAGAATCCGTTTCGTGTGACACTGCATATTCATTCAGCTGCTCATCCCTCCTGGATTCCACGACGGGCCGAACGCCCGTACCCTGTGGCTCGGCCGTTTGTCCTCCCAGATCCTATGGATCCAGGGATTTGCACACGATCCACTCGAAGAATGATGGCGGTTGTCACGCTTTCATCAACATATGGCTGCGATATGCTTCTTCACGTCTCCCCGTGAGTAATCACATTGCATTTCCTAGTCCCCGCACCGTAGCAGCGGGGAGTTAAAGACCGAGGGCTGTGCGATCAAGCATCGTAGTATTTTCGCGACCCCTAATCTGCGATGAAGCACGAACTTTTGATTTTTCGGACCCGCTGTCTTCGAAAGTCTCGTGTATTGCCCGACTTACACTTTAGATCTACCAGGGAAGGTTTTGCATTGCGGATGCTAAGACATAAGAGGTGCCATCGGACTTCTGGTTTCGAAGGGATAGGACGCGTATGTTACGTTCTTCGCGGCTTAGTGAACGGATAATTGTCCGTCTCAAAGCGTTTAAGGATTTCATTCTCTGGCTTCTAGCACTATCGTTTGTGGAAAGGTACGTTGCTATTTAGTGATGTAGAACCATTTGACCCGTATTCATCGCAGAAATCAAGCAAACTATCCGCCGAATGACATTGTTGGGGACGCGGGTGCCGAGCCGTGGCTATTTTTGACGTCGTGCATGCAATGCAGAGAAGATGGGTGACGACGCGCACCAGTGGAACGTTTATGGGCTGGATCATTGCTCTGTAAATCTGGGATTGCACGAATTGGTGTATAGTTACCCGTTTCAGCCCGCAGGAATTGGTTCCGGTACGATGTATCCATCTCTTGCGGTCCTGGGTCCAAGGAGACGCTGAATCAGAACCTCTGTTTCAGGAAGTTGGAGCTATGCCAGCTCTGATGGCATCTTCAAACTTCGCCCGTGGTGGTCAAGGTCAGGTGACTTTCTCCGTCAAACAGAAGGGATGGGTTGGTCGAAAGAAGGAACCCTCGAAACTCCGCATCCGATGGAGGCTGGCGGATAGGAACACCCGAGTGGTAACGACAGTCTTCGTCATGATGGATCTATGACATTTCAAGGTGTTTGCGAAAACCGAGGTCTGTCAGGCGTTGACCACATGGACGTTTGGATGGATTCACATCTAATATTCATGTTGCCGGTGCCTGGCCTAATGATGCCTCCGGTGAGCTCCCCTCTGGAATACATAAATACTGCACATTGTTCCTCTGAATCTTCAGGTTAAACCGCTCTTCAGTGTTTACGATGTTCACCTCTGTAGCTGCCTTCGTCGCCCTGTTCGCTGCCGCCGCCGAGGCCGGCAAGCGTGGCTTATGCTGGACGTACTGTAAGTGCTGTCCAAAACTCACTTGCCACGTCTGGCTGATGAACTGACATTGGCAGATGACGGCACCCTGTAGGGATACCGGTCCCGTATTCATTGCTTCCACGATTGCTCACTGTTTATCATGCAGCGATCCCGGCGTCTTCAACAATGGCGACGGAGAGGTCGTAGCAATGTATGTAGTGTTGCTGTGTTCTGCCATTATTATCCTAGCATCTCACTCTGCACTCGAAGCTACGACTACGAAACCTATGCTCCTCCGTCGACAAACGGTAACGGTGGCCTTGGGTTCATCGGCATGCAGCGCTGCCTTGACTGCACCTCGAGCCCCATCGCCGACCTTGCTTCTCGCCAGGCCGCGCAGGGCTGGGCTAGTGAGATTGTCCGCTAATCTTCGGGGCCTCTTTGCTGAAATTTCGCATCTACACTAGCCGTATTCACCTTAAACGAGCCCGACGTCAATGGGATCACCCCCTCTCAGGCTGCCTCTTGGTACATTGAATACGTCAACCCCCTAGCAATCAAGAAGGCGTTGCCCGCCGTGACCTCCAGCACGACCTCTGGGGAGGGCTTGAGCTGGGTCTCAGAAATGATCAGCGCCTGTGCTGGGCAGTGCTACTTCGACTATATCAATCTCGTGCGTTCCGTTCTTCCATATCAACTCTCTCGTGTTTCTCAGGCTAATTGATGCGTGATCTTGTGTAGCATTGGTATGGGTAAGTGCATTCTTAGACCGTGGCGCGCGGGATGGAATTAATCCTGGGTATTGTAGAACGAGCTTTGCTGAGTTCCAGAGCTACGTGGAGTCCGCGAACGCTCAGTTCCCTGTGAGTTTTTTTCCCATAGCAACTCTAATCCTTGGGGTTATTAACATGTATGCCACAGAACTACCAACTCGTCATCACTGAGTTCGCGCTCCAGAACCCTGCTGGCGGCCAGGCAGACCAGTGCGTTATATTTGTGGAGAAATCATCCCCCGCTCGTCACTGACATGTCATGCAGGGTCGCATTCTTCCAGCAGGCATTCCCCTTCCTCGACGGCGCGTCCTACGTCCAGCTCTACTTCCCCTTCGTTGCGACTTCCCCATCGTTGCTGCAGACCAACGACCCTGACGCCGTAACATATGTCGGCACTGGATCGTGCTTGTACAACGACGATGGATCGCCATCGGCTGTTGGGAACTTGATGTACTGAACGGGCTGAAAATATCTCAAGGGGATAAAAGGTGTTGTATGTGTACTGTATGTGGGTAAAATTTTTTCTTAGGTCGTTCAGTTCTGTTGTATTTAGGTATTTTTGGAATAAGTTCACGATCGGCATGGGGTTCTAAATTATCCAGGCATGGACGCTGAGGACAGGAGACGGAAGTGCTGTTGTGAAGTGGATCCATGGTGTACAGTCCAGAAAGTGTGCTAAGAAAAATAAACTACAAGAGAGAAGTTGTTGCGTCCGTTCATAGTTGCAGGCCCCTCAATGTCCATGCATTCTCAGCCACATAAATTCTACTGTGCAGTGAGTTAGACATCTTTCGGTTCGCCCAGTGACGCCAACCCAGCAGCCCCAACCGCCGCTGCATCCTCCACGAACTCCACATATCTGAACACATGCCCCCTCTTCCTCAGCTCGTCTAGCACCAGATCTCGGTATTTGTCTACACCAACCAACGACCCACCAAAGCATAGAACGGCATCTTTCGCGTCCACGGCCCTCGGGGCCAGCGCTGGGTCATCTCCTACGGGTCGAGACAGGAGGGAAATTTGGTCGGCGAGTGACCCCGCACAATGTCGGAGAACTTTGAGTGCAAAGGGATCGGCATCAGGGCCGAAAGCGGCTTCGAAGACAAGTGGGGCGAGTTGGGAGAGCCGCTTTTCACGCGCTACGAGGAGATATGATTGCACATGCGGGATGGTGTCTGCAGTTAGGGATGGCTCGGGGAGGTGCACAACGGGGAGGACCTCCGCGGCGTGATCAACGCCGGTGATGCCGAACCTCGCGAGGACGTTCTCTTTGAGCTTACTTGGGGGTGAAGGGGTCATGCCGAGAGAGTCACGACCGACGTCAAGCATCATCTGGCGGATGGTCTCCCGCCCAACGTCAAATCCACCACCTTCGTCGCCCAAGATCCAACCCCACCCACCAACCCGGGCAAGCTCCTCAAGATGGCCGGAGGACTGCTGTCGGAAGGAGACAACACAGGATCCGGTGCCTGCGATGGCGGTGATGGCATGTGATATATCTGCATGCAGACGAAGGGGCGCGGCGAGGAGGTGAGTATCATTTGCGACGAGGAGCCGAGGGCCTAGGGGAATACCAAGGAGGGCGGAGAGGGCGTGTGAAGCGTTGGAGACGGCTTGAGGGCTGTCGACGCCGGATATACCGAACCAGGCCGCGGCGAAGAGAGGTGTGGATGGTGGGAGAGTAACTGGCTCGATTGAGGGAGGTGATACACAGGTTTTTACAGCGTTGGAGACTGCTATGCGGACTGCATCGGTGAAAGAGGCGACAGACATGTACGCGAAGTTGGACGGGCCGCCTAAGGCTCGTCCTAGAATCTTCCCGGATGCATCGCAGACGACAGCGGATGTTTTGGATCCACCACAATCTACACAGAGATAGAACGACATATTAGAGTGCTTGAGAACCCGAATATGTGATAGTCCTAGCTGTTGAGATGAGTACAGTATGCTTCGCACAGAACCTCCACACCATATAACTTACTGTAGCTGGAGGCTCTTCAGCAATCAGCGTGCGTATGAGAGCCTGATGGAGAGCCCAATCTAAGGTAGAAGATAATGATGGCTCAGATATATAGACTGCCAATTGGGATAAGTAGTGATGAGAAAGCGCTGTAAAAGCAGACCAACGAAGGCTCACTTATCGGTACACATGGACAATTGTAGCGTGAGGAAGGAGTGTTCCGGTACGAAGCATATGGCTCCTCCAGCCTCCCAAGGGATTAGATGATCGGAAATGGTTCACAGCCACATTGTATGAATTATAAAATCGGACCGACTGTACGAAACTCGGGAAACTCTACAATCTCTGTTTTGTGAGATCCGCAGCTGGTGAAGACCTTGATATCGGGGCCTCAGATTTTTTATCTTTACGGAAGTCGTTGTTACTGGATGAGCACCAGTAATATGTAACGTGGCTGCATGAGTCGACAGAGTACTTAGGACGGAGTCCAGCGAAACTGCTGTGGGCTGCCCTAAAGCAGCTCAAGTTCCCACGACTTTCCGTATATAAAGCTGACCTCTTCATTTTCTTTTCCTCAGTGCGGCGACACGGCCATACTTTTCCCCATGTTGCTCATGGCTGCCTACATTCCACGCGGCCGTTAGAGTGTCAGGCCGTGTTCTGATCGATCTGGACGTCTTAGCACCCGTTATCGTATCTCTTTGTCGTGTTGACTCCGAGGGAAACGATGGGTCGGTGGTCCGTACATACTCAGTCTTTTAACGTAGACGCGTTCCAAATCTGATCAATTTATGGTTTCCGTGTTCTTCTACACTCGTCGATCTTGTCAGGGTGACATCCCGTAGGATAGGAAATGTGAGGTACAGATCTTCGATTCTTTCGAACTGTGCTTTCACAGGTTTTTTTGTGATCCTGGCGCATTGCGATCCCACCTGTACTCAGACTCCTGGCATATGACTTGAAACAGCCGGTAGTTGACCAATCGCGACAGACGCTTGTCCCTCATAACGTTCAGAGCAAGTGATTGTTTCGCTCAAGTTCCATCGTGTAAGCTGACGGCGCATCACAGAAATATGCGGGGGTCTATTCGACTTAGGATCAAGGCACATGCAAAACCGAATGGACTGGAAGAAGCGCAGACCTCGCCTGTTACGACGGTGGCGACGGTTGTCAGGCGACTGGGGATCAGCGTCCACATCGTTCTCTTACGAGCAAGTTCCCTCGGCCACAAAGTGAACCAGTTGCATGGGGCTCTTTATTCCGGTCGAAGCTGTCAAAACTTTCGACTAGTGGTATATAAAGACCCCTGGCAAATCACATTTGCTCGAACGCTCAGTGGTGGGCGGTGACAACGAGTTGTAAAATCTAACTGAACCTTCAGGTAGACCGGCCAGATATCAGCAACACCAAATCTCCTCGACGCGTCCTTCGATTAGGGATTGTACATGTCGGAAGCAAAATGGAAAGGGAGTCCCATTCTACACTTGCTGACCGTCGAGCGAGGGAGCCTTACTCCATCCTTAAGAAAACACGTATTGCGCACCTGTGCTCTTGCGCGTGGATAGAAAAATGAGAAACTAATCATGGTGCCCAAACCGAACAAAAATGTATCATAAAAGGGAGAAGGAAACCTAACTTTGCGACCTGCGACAGATCCACTATCCCAGCCAGCCAACCAGTCCGTCCATAAAAATCTATTTCGCCCCCATCACCGCCGCAGAACGTATATACAAACCAGTGATGGCTGAAGAAACCCACGTCGCAGGAAACTAAGTCCCTCTCTCCCACCTGAAACATCTAGGTTCAATTGAGATCGATGTCATCATCGTCACTGCCCGCTTCTTGGGCTGCTACCAGGCCGCAGAAAATCACTCGCTCTCTGAAATGAGGGCGACAATCATACTACAGGGACCGGGGGCGTTGAGCAGGATTATATTGAGAACGTAGTGGATTGCTTACCGGTAGAGGTAGTAGAAGAACGAAAGCAGGTAAAATCCCAACTTCATAAAGCTCTCCTTTTTATGACCTGATAAAGTCCGGAAGATCTCGGTCGCGTCATACATGTGGTTCTTGTTTCGAATCCTAGAAACCGCAAGCCAATCAGCCCATCAATATCCGTAAGCTCGTGTGACGTCAGAGAAAGGGCAAAGGAGAGCATAGAATCCCAGTAACTTAGGTGAGCGAACCAATAAAGTTGAACGTACTTATTAGCGTTGAACAAGACAAGCGGCAAATTGAGTAGAAATGCCACCCATTGTCCCGAGATAAGGAACAGAATAGTAAGGAACGCGTGTGCGATGTTCTCCGGAAGGACGAACTACGCGGCAGAGACGAACAGTAGTCAGTCAGAGTGCGAGGCCATACAAGTGGATAGACGGTGCACGTACCTGGTTCAACTTGTTACACAGATCTATGGGGTTTATGTAGTCGCATTCCAGATCAGAGAACATGATAATCTATCGGCAAAAGGAGATGCATCAGTCAAGACAGTAGTACCTGATGGCAAATATCAGGATTTGACGTACGAAGAACACCATTGTGAACAGCAGCCCGGCAGCCATAAGGACCGCTAACAGGAATAACCAGCCTGCTCGTCATAGCCCACAGCAACACACAACAGTTCGGGTCAAGGGTAAAAATCGTTCAAGGATTAGCAAGGCAAACAACCAAACTTGGGGGCATGACGCACCAGCACCACCCATTGTGTATCAGACGCTTCTTATACTGTGAGACTAGAGGAGGATAGATTGACGCGGTTGCGAAAAGATGCGCTGATGGGTGATATGAAGCACTGTAATATGCAAATGTGGATATTCGTTACTGTCGACGTGGATTCCTTGGACGCGCGTTTCTGGAGCGAGGCACAAGAGTGAGACGTCAAGCGCTGGCAGAGTTCCTGTGCGGGAATAGAGCTGTAAGTCCACAAAAAAACCAAAGAAAAGGAAATATATCAATCACCTGCAAGGTGCTGGTCAGAACCAAGTAAGTATGTGGCTGTTTGCTGCAAAGGTCCGAACACGCAGACCTCGAGGCAAAGACCAGTTTCGTGTGTTTTTCCTTGTTGGCTGACTGCGTGACGAGGGGTTTGCGCATGTCACGAGTGTCACACCTCTGATGTTACCGTCGTAACAGTCACAGCCTGGCCATCAAAAGATTTTCTCATCTGCAGATTGGCTGCAGATTCAGCAGAAACAAACTTGTCTACCAGATATATCATACAACCGCGAAGCTTCGGGCTTCAAGAACAACTCTTCTTGTGCTGCTTCCAGTCTTTGAGTTGACAGTCACTCGAACAATAACGTACGTTCCGACACTTGGCACAGATCAGTAGCTTCGGCTTCCCTCCCTTCCCACAAGCAGCGCAGACAAGAGGAGCATCAGCGAGAGCACTCCTCCCCGCTCCTTCCTCTGTCGCCGATATCGATCCAACGCTCTCCAAGTAAGAGACCGCGAAGAGAGGGCTCAGCGCTGCTCTCGTCACAAACGGCGCAAAGTCTTTGAAGTCTTTGGCCAGAGCCGCTGAGCCCACTCCTCTCCCGCAACCGCAGATTGGGTCCTCTGTGTATTGCGTGGACAGTGGAATCGCGCCTTTGGTAATATAATCGCAATTGTCTTTGTGCCTCCAGGAGCGGCAGCGCTCTGTCACGGCCGGGAGTAGTTGTTTCCAAGCTCTCATCTCGTCAACGTCGGTCTTGACTTGCAACAGGTGAGGGGTGAGTCGTCCTAGCGCCGGCGAAAGCTTCTCCACTAATGCGTGAGTCAAGGGAAGGACCCACGAGTCTGCGACAACCGTATGCGACCCAAGGTCTAAGCGTACGTTGGAGACGAAGATCAGGGTATATCCGCCGACTGTAGATGGGTCTGTCAGCCCGAAAGCTGTCCGCGGTTTACGACCTTGAAGTCCGGCGGCAGAGATAAGGATTACGTGCAGGGAGTCCTTCAAATTCATCAGTGCGTCGTTCGACACTTGGTTAGTTCCGTTGGCCTGCTCTCGAAGCCTTTTCTCTCGGTCGGACATCATCAAGGACACATGCGGGACGAACCACGGCTCAACATTTGCCGGGTTTTTTATCCTTAACACTGGAAGGCGATCGAGTTGGACCCGATGCACGTTCCAAAGTGTGGAGTCGCGGCCTTGGAATATGATGGGAAACTTGCCCAGTAGGGTATTCTCCCCGCTGACGACATTGGACAGTAACAAAGGGGCGACGACCTGAGAGCGCACGGTCTCTCAGATTCCGGTAGGAATATATGTAAATCGGGACGACATACCTCGATGTACTTCGACTTTCGTGCAACCCTCAGTTTCGCTCTGGTAGCATCCACAGGCAGGGGGAATGCCACCAGCTGCTTGTAGCTGTCTAGGCGGAGGCGTACTCTCATCGGGGAAGCTTGCTCTACGTTAACGGCAGATCCTCCTGCCAACAACGACTGTGCGATCGGATCCGCAATATCCGCTCGAGCCGTTAAAGTCGATACGTTGGCGCAGGAGTTGTCCATAGTGATAGTCACAGGGGATGACTTCATCTTCAAGTTACTCGGCGCTACTTCGCTTTCATCGGCCTTCCTTCGCAGCTTCTGATGCTCCCCGGTAGAACTTGGGCCCTTCGACAGCACATGGACATGTTGCGCATCTCCTATTGCCGCTTCGAAAATCCTCATGCCAGATCCTAAGATCGGCATAAAAAGAAAAGAGGAGGCGAGGGTAGAATGTACACCCAAGCCGATTGTTGCCTGAGGTTCCACCATGAGAGCTGGTGAGGGCATGTAGAACGAAACAATGAGAGCGGAAGTTCCAAAACGCCGCGCGGTATCTTCTTCGATCACGACTTTCTTGTTCTCCCTTGCCCCCAAACATCGCACTGTTCCGAAGACGGCTGAGATGGATGAAAAGACGTTGTGGGTCCCGGCGCCCTTGACGTCGCAATGAAGCGTAGGCGTCCCCGCCTTGTCAAGCAATGACTCGATGGAGGCGATGCGATTCCTTGGAATGACCAACACGACACAAATTGCCTGTGGGATGCTCTTCCACCCGCGAAATATCTCTGGTTTTTCGCTGTTGCATACCTCCCGTATCTTCTGTGTGAGGAGCCAGTCCACGGTGAAGACACCGAGCATATGGAAATGGCAGCACAGGTCCTGGTAGCAATTCATCCCGATGAGGAGGTTTCGATCGTTCCGAACCATCTCGCAAAATGTCTCCATTACCTTTGGCCAGTCCGTCTCTACTCTGTCCATCACCACACGAAGAAACTCTGCGAAAGAGTGACGCATATAATGGATGATGTCCGTGTCACGCAAGACGCGAAACTTGGACATCTGAAGCAGCTTGAACTTGTGCGACGTGTCATCGTCAGCGAACATCTTCAAGTACACGCCGAACAGAACGTTGGAGAGTTGCTGAGGGGGGAAGGATACAATGTGGTTGGGGTTTGCGCCGAGAAATGCTGTGCTGGTTACACTCTTCCATGCCAGACGTTCGTGAAATTGAGAGGCTTCTGGGCCAACGATTTTCTGAACGAGAACGTCATGGATGTTGGAATGAGTAGTGAATCGCGACACAAAGCTGACTGGTACGAGGCCAATCAGGAGCGAGAGGGTTGAGAGGTCACCGCATACGTGCTCCAAGATGCCTTGCATCGCGTTTTCCCCCGCCCTTAGCAAGGCTTCTGTATAGACTGTCGAAGATGGAGATGGTACGAGTATTGGTGATACGCAGGTGAGGATGTTCAGAAGACCGACGTGATCCAAGACATTTGAAGTATCGATGACATTGAACGCTGTGGGCGCGGGGGATTTTGCATTTGACCCGTAGTCAGTGTTGTCAAGGATGATGGAAGTCCCTTTCCACGGCGCGGTGTGGATTGGCGTGACCGCACTATTGGTGGTTTGGCAATACCGAAGCGCGTGGCATAGAGAAAGGGCGTCGCCGACGAAGAAGCGCATCATGATCGAACTGGAGGTCTCGATTTGCTGTAGAAGCTTCGAAGTAGCGGTGCACCACTTATAGAACTGCGACTTCACAGCAGCAATGGCGTCATCGACGGTTACTTGTTGCGCCCGACCATCTGGTGCGCCTTGAATCGGCGCAAAAATCTCGGCCAGATGGAAAGATGCAAGAGGGTCGGTCCCGTAATGAACTGCGAACTTGTCACCTGCGGCGGAATATGCAAAGGTCGGATTAGGAGCTTTGGATGTTGCTGAGTCTCGTGGGCTGCTTGAGGATATCCCCGTCCTCCAGAAACGCGCAAAATGTTCTGATACGACATCCATCGCATGAGTGGAAACAGGTCCAGCCGAGCGGGAAGAAGTCATGATTCGTTGATCCTTCGTCCTGTCACGAGTTTTTTCTACACCAGCGGTAAAATCTTTCTTGAAGCCTGAATATTTTGCGGCAGTAAATCGCTCCGTTTCGACATAGAGGGTCCAAAAGCGACGCAGTTCGGAGAGTGTCTCCTCTGTGCACATGGACACGAACGCTGCATACTGACCACTTCGCCAGCTCTCACTGGACGAGGCGAGGTCGATAAGCTTTCGGCACTGAGCCAAAAGCAAGGCGAGTGAATCGTCGTCGAGATAGAAATGGTAGAAAATATTCCAAATGAGGGGGAGTCGCTCTGTGGCCTCAGCATCGGCTAGCAATGTGAACAGGATTATGTTGCGAGCTGGTAAAGAAGGTCAGTTCAGCACCAAATGAGGTGAAGCAGACACTCGCCCAGCACAGCACCCTCGACATCGCAACACGTAATATCTAGCTTCCGAGGCACTAGAACAGATATGTAGGTCAAAGACGCTTGTTTTTATCCAGAGATACATACAAGGTTCCAAGTCAAGTCCACTAACATAGGCGGTATAGAGAATATGCCTCGGGTCGCCACACCCAAGAAGGAGGACGTTCGCTGCTTCCTCAGGACCCAGATCTTCAATCAAGCACACTGCGGAAGTGTTACCGATAGGATAGAAAAATGTCTTGCCAGGCCAGACAAGTGGGTGAGCCATGTTAAAGGGTCAGTTTGCATGCTCATCAACGGAATGAGATCCCTTTAAGCTCTGGGGGAGCGTGGATCATCCATGAATGGGGTCGCTCTCCACGAGGCGAAAGGGACAAGCGCCTCTGCGATTCACCCTACAAACAATCAATTCAAATGGAGATGTATCTCTAAAGCGCTTACCTTGAGCTCTAATCTGATCACAATGCATGCGTACGCTACGTAAGATGAACCCATCAAGCGCTTTGACTGACGCCCGCCAAGGCCCCCTGGAGCTAGAAATCGTTGCCCGAGGAGATGATATCCCGTCTAGGTATGTTACCTCGCTGCTCATCGTACCGTCATGCTCATGCATCATTACTACAGTGGACACCAAGACTGCCGGAACGCATAAAATGAGCGAGATAGTGACCTTGGCCCAGAAGACTACTTCGATGGTCATCGTGGAGAAGAAGATGTGGACAAATTCGGAAAGACGCTGTTATTGGTGGCTATTTGCCCTCTCGTGGCGGGGTTGACGTACATACGTACCGCCCTTGGTCCAGAAGGAGCGATAAGACGAACGAGGCGCCTCAGGAGCAGCGGCAGAATTTAGGAGTGTTTCCCAAGCCCGATGATCCTGCAATAGCAGAATAGACTATCTTACGATGAGATATCGCTGTCAAAATTTATAGGGGTGAATGTTGGCCCTTCGAATCTGGTGGGGATATACTTAGCGGATGCGACGAACTCGGATGGCAGGGCAGCTTGATGGGAGTCGCACTCACCCCACAAGTAGACAGCGATGTGAGGGTCTCACCTGAGTAGCAAAGCAGTAACACGGGCGCCGGACGCGAGGCTGTGATAAATTAAGGCCTTATACTATATAGGATCTACAGTACGGCAGGAATCGTGTATTTAAGGAGAGGGTATAACAGTTCAACGGTCTCGCATATGTAACGGCCGTCGGTGGGAGCGGCTTTTTGGGAACAGCACTTATACTTTATACCACAATCCCTGTGGAGGCGAAGTGCCCAGGTTCTACGGTCCCTGTCTCGGGGCTCGAAGAGACGGCGTTGGATGCAAACTGGACAGTCGAGATCGCAACGGTGTTGGTTTCTTGTGACCATGCCTTTCCTTGCGAGATGAGCAGTATGAGGAAGAGGGGCGCTATAGTCTTCATTATGTATGAGCACCGAGCCACATCCAAGATTCAAGAGGCAAATGCAGCGAACCTGCACTTGAATTAGGGAGCCGATGAATATCTCTTGCAATGGGTTATTTAAGATGAACAGAATCAGGAAGGCACATAGCCACACGGCGTAAAGCCCAGAAGACTCGATTGTCATCATAGCGATGTTTGTGTAAAGGGAACCATGTCCCGGGCCTGGAGAATTTCGGGACGTTTGTTTTCAGCTTGCTCCCTCATGTCTATACTACAACACTTACCAGCGGCCTCTCTCAGTCGTCTCTTGTGTACGTATACCCTAGATATCACGAGGATGGCGGATACAACACTCAGTGAGAGTGTGAGGCCGTAGTACAGGATTACATATCGCAGGACCCCTGTATGCGGGCAGTAGAGCTGGCTTATTGCAGACTCCATGATGCCTAAGATCCCCAGCACTTGGAAATGGTCAAATATATGGTCAACCGGGAGCAGGTAAGATAAACAAACTTACGAACAACACACAAGAACAGACCGAACGGTAATATAGCTATCCAAACCCGATACCGTGAACCATAGTAGAGTACAATGACTCGCCATAGCTGGAAGAAAAGCAGGTTAAAAAAAGTCAGTGTAACGAAAAGGGGCGCTCACCACCAAGCAATCGCCCATCCAGTTCGACAGTATGTAGGCAATGTACTCCGTGCGAGTAAGTAGGTCTTGTGATGATGCGCAAGCAAACGCCACCACGCCTCCGGGGTAGTTGGGGTTATCGATGTATTGTAAATGTGCTCTCTGGGTTTTGATAAATATGTCTAATGTCCCCAGAGCGAACATGATGAACGTGAAGAGGATGTGATATATTGTGCGACGTCGTTTTTGTCGGTTGTGTCTGGAGGAACGAAGACTTTGAAGTGATGATATCATGCACATGATAGAGAGCACGACCACTATTCCATATGTTATCCCGGCAACTGTGGTGTAGCTTATCAGATTGACGCTGCTCAAATATCGTATCGCGGTCGAGGAGCTCGTGCTAGAGGTTGGGGACATGGTCGATAGAGAACTACTGCGAAGACGAGAGTTGACTTGCCTCAGGCATATGCCCAGATGAGCAGCTGATATATAGGTTCCTCATTACCCCTAGAAGTGTAAGAGACTCCATTGAGACAGCCGTGCCGGGGGTATGCAGTAGCTGGGGAGGCGCAATGCCGATGGTCGTGCAGTTGGTTTGGCATTTGAATTGACAGCCGAGGAAGGTCCTACATCGGTGTACCACTGGGGTCTGTGCGGAGCTGGACAGAGTCACAGAGCGTCCTCGTGTTTCGCGTTGGTGGCATAGCGCCAGCCATCGCGGGGCCGCCACGGTCGGAGGGTAAGCAGATTGTCACAATCCGTCCACTGGAAAAAAGTACATAAACATGTGCTCAGATACCCGGATAAAGGATGAGACTAGTTGCGGATCGGGTGCCTCAAAGTCCTTGAGCATTCTAATCCCGGGAAATGCATTTGAGATGTTCGTGCTGCGAGAGACGAGGGCGACGCTGTGATATCATGTGGTTTAGCCTGTGGTCGGACTGTGGTGGTAGGCAGTTGGAGTCGCGCACTGTTCGTTTCGCGGGGCCGACGTGAAACACGGGCTGCGTGCATCAATTAGATACATCACTGATACAAGCCCTGAGGACTGCCCGCCCCTCGTGCACTGGGAACGTACACAGTGTTCTCGCAAGGATCTGCACCATTGATTGAAGGCGTACCAAGTATTGTCATATAGTAGGTAGCAATAGTCAGGACTGACCTCAAGTGTAAGGTGGATCCTCAAGATCTCAAGCTCTCAATGGTCGCTGACGGACGTTATGAAGGGGGTAAGTAACTGACTTCGAACGCGTTACATGGTAACTCACTGGGTGCTTACAGTGCGTTTCGGAACGTTGTCGCGCCTCCATTTTTGGCAATATATCGGGCATTGAACTGGGGTTAGTGGTGCCGAGAGATGCCGAGCCACCGGGTGCGCAATCCAACGCTGGCAGGATCGTGCCGCAGTGATGCGGTGGCTGGAATTTACTCGGAGTCAAAAAAAATAGGCTGGGAAAAGTCCGGATCGCTGCAACGTTCCGAAACGCAGGCGTATAAGTGGTCAAAGGAACGGTAGCGTAAATACTAAAACACTTCGAGGGGAAACGTTTTTCTACCCTCACACTCGTCGCATAAACGCCCGACAGCGTTGCGGAAGCTCTCGTGGCGGGGTTGACGTACACACGGACCACGCTTGGTCCAGAAGGAGGAGCGATAAGACGTACAAGGCGAGGAGCAGCGGCAAATATAGGAGTGTTCCACATGATCCTGCAAGGGCAAAATGGACTTTCTTACGATGAGATAATGCTGTCAAAATGTATAGGGGGCGAATGTTGGCCCTTCAAAATACACCATGAACACGGCCAAAAGAATATGGTGCCAGCATTGAGACTGAGAGACAGATTAATGTTGAGTGATATATAACCACACACCCCGAATTCAGTGATGATAGTATTCTATCTGGGGAGACTGGTGGAAATATACTTAGCGGATGTGATGAACTCGGGAGTCGGATGGCAGGGCAGCTTGATGGAAATCGCACTCGTCCCACAAGAAGACAGTGGTGGGAGGGTCTCATCTGACTCGAGTGCCTCCATATCACTCGGGGTGAGCAGCAGACGGTGGTCCCACCAACTTGAAGTAGCATTGACAGCAGCACGGGCGCTTGAGCTGAGGCTATGATAAATTGAGACCTTATGTTATATAAACTCTACAGCACGGTAGGAATTGTGTATTTGAGCAGAGGGTATAACAGCTGCGTTCGCATAACAGCAGTCGGT
The DNA here is from genome assembly GCA_021014945.1 of Leucogyrophana mollusca. NCBI lineage: Eukaryota > Fungi > Basidiomycota > Agaricomycetes > Boletales > Leucogyrophana > Leucogyrophana mollusca. The sequence goes on along the minus strand of MU266374.1, from coordinate 118,914 downwards.
GGGAGTGGCTTTGACAGCGCTTGTACTTTAAACCGCAATCCCTATGGAGGCGAAGTGTCCGGGTTCTACTATCCCCGTCTCGGGGCTCGAACAGGCAGCGTTGGATGCAAACTGGGCGGTCGAGATCACAATGGTATTGGTTTCTTGTGACCATGCCTTTCCCTGCGAGATGAATAGTACGAGGAGAAGGGGTGCTATGGTCTTCGTTATAGATGAGCATTGAGCCAAGGTATACCCTCAGGAGGTAAGTATAACGAACCTGCACTTGAACCAGGGAGCCGAGGAATATCTCTTGCAATGGATTATTTAAGATGAACAGAATCAGGAAGGCGAACAACCACACAGCATAAAGCCCAGAAGATTCGATTGTCATCATGGCGATGTTTGTGTAAGGGGAACCGTGTCCCGGACCTAGAGAATTTTGAGACGATATTTATCAGCTTGCTTCCTCATGCCTCTACGACAACACTTACCAGCGGCCTTCCTCAATCGTCTCTTGTGTACGTAGACTCTAGATATCACGAGGATGGCGGATATAACACTCAGGGAGAGTGTGAGGCCGTAGTACAGGATTACATATCGCACAATGATTGTATGCGGACAGTAGAGCTGGCTTATTGCGGACTCCACGATGCCGAAGATTCCCATCACTTGAGAATGGATCGAAATAATTGATCAACCGGGAGCACCTAAGATAAACAAACTTACGAATGACACAGAGGAACAGGATAAAAGGTAATATGGCTATCCAAACTCGGTACCGTGAGCCGTAGTAGAGTACAATGACCCGCCACAGCTGGAGGGAAGGCATATCAACAAAGAGGTCAGTGTTACACAAAAGGGGCACTTACCACCAAGCAATCGCCCATCCAGTTTGACAGCACATATGCTATGTATTCCACGCGAGTAGGGAGGTCTTGTGATGATGCGCAAGCAAACGCCACCGCGCCTCCGGGATAATTGGGGTTATCGATGTATTGTAAATGTGCTCTCCGGGTTTTAGTAAATATGTCTAGTGTCCCCAGAGCGAACATGATGAACGTGAAGAGGATGTGATACATTGTGCGACGTCGCTTTTGTCGGTCGTGTTTGGAGGATCGAAGATTTTGGACCGATGATATCATGCACATAATAGAGAGCATGACCACTATTCCATATGTTATCCCGGCAACTGTGGTGTAGCCTATCAGATTGACGCTGTTCAAATATCGTACCGCAGTCGAGGAGTTCGTGCTAGAGGTTGGGGACATGGTCGACAGAGAACCGCTGCGAAGGCAGGAGGTGACTTGCCTGAATCCAAATGCCCAGATGAGCAGATGATATATAGGTTCCTCATTCTCCTTTGAAGTGTAAGAGATTTCATTCAGATAGCCGTGCCGGGGGTATGGCAGTAGCTGGGGAGGAGCAAGACCGATGGTCGTGCAGTTAGTTGGCACTTGAACTTACAGCCGAGGAAGGTCCCAAATCGATAAATGGTGCCGGCGTCGAGAAGAACCTCCCATTTTCACGGCTCCACTGACGTTCTGTTCGGATGTCCAGAAGCCTGAATGTCGGGTTTGAACACAATCCGGATTCTTCCAGCGGGTAGAGGTTGCGCATTTCAGCCGGTGCCCAGATGAAGAATGTTGGGGCCTAGGGCCTGAAGATTGAAGCACGGGGCTATGTTTAGCCCGGGTTAAGAAATTGTGTGATTTCAAACGGCTCACGTTTCGAGGTTTAACCAGCTATCGTATACCCTACCACGTACTGAAGCTATGCTCTGCTGACTTGGGGAAAGCCCTACTGGGCGAAGAAGTCCGGTTATGACGGCGTGTTATTGTGCAGGGGCGTATTGTCGTTTGGAGTATGTGTTGCGTCTGTACATAAATCCACAGAAAGATCTGTTTTCATCAACATTAAACCAAACGAATAGAGCATAAGTGCAGTACCCCGTGGCACAGGATTGCTGGGGGCATAAGAAGCTGCAAGACGTTCATCCAGTGCCCTCATCCACTCACTAACACGCTGTGGAACAAACAAGAAACGGCCCTAGTTCATTCGGCGACTATGCCGAACAGCAGGTGTGAGATGCAATTTTGCGCGTAGAACTCATATCGGGAATGCCAAAAATGAGCGAACAAGCGGTGCTCAGTGGAAACGGAAGGTCAAGATGGCCGCCAGTCTTCCACATCCAGAGACACTCAAAATGACCATGATCGGTGACGACGAGTAACGCTACGGTCTCCTGATGAACGCATAAGATAGAGTCACGTTCAATGTTGCAGTGCTTGCGTACCTGAACTTAACGCATCAGCAAGCGAGAGGACATTCGATGGGGCCCCTCGATCCATAGCAGAGTACGCTGATGCTCCTTCATGCACGTCAGGGCTGTAGGTGTTAATTGAGGTGTGAGACGTCGCTTCGTCCGGGAAATCCCTTGGGATTTGAAATCATCGGAATCAAGTCCACAAACAAAGTGAAGCATAAAAGTGAGACCAGCTGCAGTGGTCAGGCTGATGAGTTTGGTACGCTATGTAGGGCCCCGCGGATAATCATGATTCCGTCACCAGGAAGCATAGTTTTAGACACGGCAGGTGATAGCTTTGGGCAGGCGGAGAGGGACTCATCCGATTACTTTCATGACGCAGATAATACCCTTGCATCCTCGGCACAGCGTTGCCTGTGGTGGATACAACAGCGTGGGGTTGTCCCGGGTGGTCGGGCGCTCGTCCTCGTGTTTCGCACTGGTGGCACAGCACCAGCCATCGTGGGGCCGTCACGGTCGGAGGGTAAGCAGACTACCACGATCCGTCCACTGGAAAAAAGTACATAAGAATGTGCTCAGATACCCGGATAAAGGATGAAACTGGTCGCGGATCGGATGCCTCAAAGTGCTTGAGCATTCTGATCCCGGGCAATGCGTTTGAGGTGTTCGTCCTGCGAGAGACGAGGGCGACGCTGTGATATCGTGTGGTTGGGTCTGTGGTCGGGCTGTGGTGTAGACAATTGTCCTCGCGCGCTGTTATTGTCGCGCGGCCGACGCGAAGGACAGGCTGCGACCATCTGTTAGATAAATCAGTGATACAAGCCCTGAGGACTGCCCGCCCCTTCGTGCACTGGGAACGTCTACGGTGTTTTCGCAAGGATGTGTATGATTGATTGAAGGCGTATCACGCATTGCTATGGAGCAAGCAGCAACGAAAATGGGGAGTCAGGCCTCAAGACTGACCTCGAGATCTCAAGAGTCACTGATGCATGAAGAGTCGCGCCAAAGTCTCTCATACGGAGTTTGAAACACAGCACAGAAATTGTGTGAAATCGTTCCCGTTCCTTCACAAACCTCACTAGCTAAGGAATCCGCTCTGCAGAGCTCACGCCCAATTCCCATCGGTTTGGACTGTGGTTTGGGATATTAGAGGGAAACGCTCTAGTAATCGGTATATCACGGCAGTACAGCTAAAGCTGGGTTCTAAGATGAATCTTCAGGCAGAACCACCATACACCTTCAAAATGATATCTTGCATAGCCATGTCCATTTGCTCTGGTTCACGTAGCAGTATCTCCTCGGGACTCCGCGTGGGGGGTGGGGGGCTTCACAGGCACAAATTTAGTATAAGTAACGAACTCCTTTCCTCCGCCGAATGGCTTCCTCAAAGGTGATCCCTTCGAGCCTCGCAGCTTCTTCAATACGTTCGCGATCAGGACCCTGCATGAACTTCAAATCGTCTTTATCCATCTGCTTGTTCTCCCGGATCAGCATCCAACGAATGACTAGCACGCGATCAGTGACACTGCCTGCAAAGAAGATGGCAAACTGGACTTACTGACGCTCAGGAACGTGGCGAAAGCCAGTCCCGACAAAGCAATAATCATGGATGGGTGATATTCGGGGCTCCAGTTTGCCCTCCAGATATATGATCCCATCCTGTCATCAGGTAAGCCACAGTCTAGTCGACCAAAAGTATGGACTTACAGATTTCCGAGATTCCCGAATCCGTTCACGAGACCCATAGCAACTGATCGCTTGGCTGGGGGACGAGGAATGGCACTTGACACCCACACAAGGGTTAAGGCGAAACCTGAGTACAACATCAACTTCCTGAAACGGATCGATGGATCTGTCACAGTGCTGCTCACCACAGTAACCAGTGGTCATGAGGAATAACGAGAAGTACCTCCCTCCGATTGACATGGTACACAAGGATATGATATAACCAAGTATCACGGCCCACCACCAGCCAGCGATGTGGAAGAAACGTTCTCCTGTCCTGTCTACCAGAGGTTGAAATCGTCAACATAGAAGCTTGATGTGCCCGTCTGAGCAACTCACCGGCGTTCCAGGCGTTTATCAAACAGCATATAGCTGCAAAGATCCACGGGGGTCTGATCAACAGTATTGTGAGGCGTGTGCGGGTAATTACTCCGTGAAGAAACTCACGCCGACATCAAAAGTGTGATCGTCGTGTTAAAGCCCAGTGTTGCGGTGAGGCTAGCCAAAACTGTCACCACTGTTCTAATGGTCCACGAAGGGGGGAAGCACTGACGTTGGAAAGAAGTTGATGTAACTCAGACCCAGCAACTGCGAGCAGCTCATGAGCATGAATATGAGGACCTTCGGATCCTTGATGGCGAGCTTAAAGCCATCGAATATCCTTTAAAATAGGTGTGGTGCACAATAGCAACAAGTCATCGATAAAGGGATGAGAAATACCGCATTGACACACAAATCAGTACGGTGCAAGTAGTGGTTGGGTGGCGAGGACGTACGTGGTGTTCGCTGAGTCTTGGTCGGCCTCACCAGCATCTTCTGCAAGACGAACTTGCGCTAGTCGACGTTCGGCGCGATTCAGCCAACGAGTGTTGTGAGGCTGATAGGAGGGCTTTGAGTCTCCGGATTATTAGAGAGCAAGGACACAAACATAATCGGGAAGGATCCACCTGCAGAACAAAGGTATCAGCTACAGACGTATGCCAGAGCCACGCCACTCACATAGTTTGCAATCCTACGAACATGGTTACAGCACCCTTTAAAGAACATGGAAAGTTAACGGCAGAAGAATGACCAATGTTCACGTCTCTTACCTCGATGTAGAAAAGCCTGAAGGTTCGTGTTCGGTTGGAACCATCATGATAAGGTTTCGTATGAATTGTTTACTCACCATCTCCACGCAGCGATACCAAGTTTGCCTTGCATATTCCCTAAGATGCCCGCAGCTATCAACTGGAGTTCCTTATCAGGCGCCATGAGAAAAGAGACAGATAAGCCGGGAAACTCACGCTGCCGAAGGCATTGGATACCAATAGACCAACATAGAATATGGCTGAGCGGAAGGCGAGTTCCTGTTAACGTATGGTGAACGAATAGTCATACAGGCGCGCTTTTGACTCGCCTTTCGGGTGTACCATCGGGATAATAGATACATAGAGCCAGGATAGAATGCTGCCTATTGCGAGGTGATGAGAAGCCGAGGCGCGAAAGCGACGAAAAGGGGGGCATACTTCAGGTAAACCTATGAATACACGACAGGCAATGATGCCCGCAAAATTGGTGGTGATCTGATGGATGATCAGGGGACACCCCTTAGAGGTTGGCGTGCTTGGCTTACCCCAGTTAATGCACTCGTTAAACCCCAAGCAACCACGCAAGCACCAATATACAAGGAGGGTCTAAAAATCGTCAGTATATGTGAGACTGATAGTATTGGGGGAATTAGACAAACCTATTAATGTAGCCAAGAATCTTGTCGTACAGACAATTATGAGTTCCCCGTCTCAGTTAATCAGGAAAGACCAACCATATTCGAAGGTATCTGTGCTGGACAATAGGACGCATAAAGGATGGCAACAACAGTGTCATACTGGACATCTAGTAGTCCAAAGGTGATCAGTGTGAAGCGAAGAAAGCGAGCAGGAGCGACAAACCGGTTAACCCTAAGTCCGCCTCTAGCCCTTGTAGCCTAGCAGAGGTGATGGCAACTCTCTGCATACAACAAATCACACAGGTTAGGTGAAGCGCAAGAACGAGCCTTGGATTGACGCACATCAATGTAGTTCATGAGGTAGATGATTACGACGGCGGGCATTAGACGCAAGTCGAGCTTGCGGACGAGCTTCCTTTCCGCGACGCGTCTGGTGTCCGCAGTCAACAATTCGAAGTCATCCTCGGCTTGCGGCACTGCAGTGACATCCTCCGTGTATGATTCTGACTTCTTCTTGTCGCCGTCAAACGACATCTGGATACAAAAAAGCGCTGAAGTGAGGGAAATCCAGCGTTTCCGGTCAACACATGGCTCTCTCAAGCTTTTATAACGCTATCCTTGGCCGTGGCGCGCCGAGGCCCATGGCGAACTCATGACCTCGACCTGTTTGTGATACATCCAAATGTAGCCATTGAAAGGGAACAAGGAGATCTGGAGATGGCCACTGAGTTTCGATTCGGGTACAAGATACATGCCACTGACCATATAAACAGCGCAGGCATCACTCCCGGTCCTTGTAGGTACCGGCATCTGTCAGTTATTTATAAGGAACGCTTGTGAGCCGGAGGGCCGTTGGCAGTGAGGGACACGAGAGGATGAGAGTGTTCCTCTGCGATACACGGCATCCAACTTCAAGCACCAACAGCCCGGTTTGCCGCCAGGGCCGCGGGCTCGTTGAAATGTTCGAAAGACCCACACATAATAGCATCATCGTCTGAACGGTGTGCACATGACCAACACCACTCCAAAGCAGGACGGCACGGAGTAAAGCTTGAGATCCGTCATCAGGTCGTAATGGGAAAGCATTCAACCTGGTCGCCGGGACATTCGTCTGTGTAATCCCTCCATGGTGACATTGGAGAGTGATATGCTTTCTTTAGCACGGACTGCCTGGGTGTTGGCCACTGTGAAGTGGATTAAATCGATTCCGAAGGCATTTTATGTAGGAGGAAGGGTGCGCGCTAAAGGTGATTGCAAGGCGCCTGGTGTGCCTGCTCGCGACGGACATGGCGATCAGGTCGCAATGCAAGAAGACGGAGACTTACGAGAGCACCGTCAAACAGTTGGCAGGAGCATTTGTTACCCCGCGTGAGGAACATCCATCAGAATGAGTATACAAAAGAAGCGGGGCTGAGCTCGAAGAAGATATGACACTGACAGCGTCTCACGCACAAGCCACCATTCCGTCGGAATTGTCGTAAATTATTTTGCGAATCAGTGCGGGAGTTGGACGACTCTGAGCAACAACTGAGCAAAAACCCTTCCGTGAAGCAAACCGATGCCAAGTGACGATCATATCGTCACGTCACGCCATGCCAGCAGTGGTGCATATTGGGACGACGAGTACAGTATAGTACTATGGGCTCCTGTCGATAGGAGAAATGGATTCGTACACAACATTTCTAATACAGATACCGGAAACCTTTTCTCCTCCGAATCGCTTCTTCGAATGAGATTCCTTCCAGTTTGGCGGCTTCTTCGATTCTTTCGCGGTCCGGGCCCTGCATGATCTCCACTTCTTCCCGTTCCATGCGCTTGTTGTCCCGCACCAGCATACACCGGACCACTAACCGACAACTCAGCATCTATAAGGGAACGTTGACTTTTTATCATGAAACTCACCAAAGCTCAGGAAAGAAGCAAAAGCGAGAGCACACAACGCGATAATCATCGACTGGTGATACTCAGGACTCCAGTTCGCTTTCCATATGTAAGATCCCATCCTGCCAATCAGTTAGTATTTACCTCTTTGAGAGCAGCGACAATAAAGCCGGGACTCACAGGTTTCCTGCGTTTCCGAAGCCATTGACGAGGCCCATAGCAACTGCGCGCTTCGCGGGTGGCCGTGGGATGGCGTTGGACACCCATACAAGTGTTAGAGTGAATCCTAGTCGCAATTGCAGGGTTAGAGGAGGTATAGATTATCGCTGGCCATAGGCTTACCACAATATCCCGTGGTCATCAGGAACAGAGAGAAATATCTTCCTCCAGTGGCCATAGTTGACAAGGAGATGATGTATCCAACCATGACAACCCACCACCAAGCGGTCATGTGGAAAAATCTCTCTCCGGTTCTGTCTGCGGACAAACATGCACTTCAGATAACACCGCCTGGATGCTCTGACCCCATACTCACCGGCGTTCCAGGCGTTTACCAGGGTGGCAATGGCAGCAAAGATCCACGGTGGGCTATGGGATCGATTAGGTGTCATCGTAGATAAAATGAGAAGATGTACTTACGCCGACATCAAAAGGGTTATGGTGGTAGAATAACCCAAGGTTCCCGTAAGGCTGCGAGGGGCATTGGTAGACTGTACAGCGTGGCAAACGCAACAACTCACGTTGGGAAGAAATTGATGAAACTGAGGCCAAGAAGTTGCGAGCATGTCATGACCATAAATACCCAAACCTTCGGGTCCTTGATAGCCATGACAAAGCCTTCGAAAACTCTTCATGGTCAGTGTCAGTGAGTGCTCTACCTCAGCAATGAGACAGAGACACGTACGAAGCCTCAGCAGAGTCCTTGTCAGCTTCTCCGGCGTCCTCTGCGAGGCGAACTTGTGCAAGATGGCGCTCGGCGGGGCTGAGCCATCGCGTGTTATCAGGCTATGAACCGCGAGGATAAGTGCACCGAAGCATCACCAACCAAAAAGGAAAGGACGAACATAGTCTGGTAGTAACCACCTGCAAGATCGTTTAGTTGGCAGTTATTTCCGACAACACTGAAACGTACATGGCCTGGAAGCCAATAAACATGGTAATAGCACCCTAGGTGAGATAGATCGTAGTAGCACTTAGTTCAGTGTGCATCAGAAATAAGCAACGTGCATACTTCAATGTAAAATAACCTAGGGTATCACGCGTGAGATCGGGATGATGGATGCAAGTTCAATGCCACATACCATCTCCAGGCAGCGATGCCTAGTTTACCGTCCATATTCCCGAGAATACCCGCCGCTATCAACTAACAGCTCACATGTTACCAATCGCGTAGCAGGCGAAGTGGGTAAACTTACACTACCGAAAGCATTCGAAACCAACAAGCCGGCGTAGAGAATGGCAGAGCGAAATGCCAGCTCCTAAGTCACGGGAACGCCAATGGTGAGGGGGTTCAAAACATAGTGGGGAGAACTTCACCGACTTTTCTCGTGTACCATCGCGATAATAGGTACATTGCCCCCGGATAAAAGGCCGCCTTGTGAGTTAAAAGGTGTGAGGACAACACGACAAATGGCATCTCGAATGCAATAAGCACCTCCGGTAATCCAATAAAAACGCGGCACGCTATTATTCCAGCAAAATTATGGGTGACCTGTAGGTAATGTGAATTAGCTTCGTTGGAGCAGGGGATCTGGGGAGAAGCTGACTCCAGTCATCGCGCTTGTCAAACCCCAAAGAATCACGCAAGTGCCAATGTAGAATGTAGGTCTATATGAAAAAAAAAAACAGTAGGTTGAGCAACAACATTGTCCAAAGGGGTGGAGATTTCCCGACCTGGTGACATAGTTTAAGAGCTTAACATGTCGTTGAGCTTTATGATCCCTATTGAGGTGGAAAACTCACCATGTTCGACGGTATCTGAGCTGGACAATAGGACGCGTAAAGAATGGCGACAACCGTGTCATATTGGACATCTTTTGGAGACTTTACGCGTCAGCAGGATGTTGTGCAAGCTGTGGGACACCGACTGCACCTGTCAGACCTAGATCTGCCTCCAGTCCTTTTAACCGCGCAGAGGTTACCGCAACACGCTACAGGGAGTGCGATGTGAGTGAAGTTGGGCTGTGAGGAGTGCTTGATACGCACGTCGATGTAATTCATTAGGAAGATGACCACGATAGTGGGCAAGAGTCTGAAATCGAGCTTCCTCACAAGCTTGCGTTCTGCGGATCTTCGGACCTCGGGCACCAACAAATCATACCCACCAGCCGCGATGGCTCCAGCGTCCTCCTCATAAGACTCCCTCTTCTTCTCGCCAACATAGTCTTCTTTGGACATGGTGCAGAGATAAGTGGTGCAGGGGTGTCCAGCGCGTCAGCCGAATATGGGCTATGGGATTTTAAGTGGACCATGACGTGAAGGCCTGGGATGAGCCGTAAGACAATTGCCTCATGACCTCGGTAGGCGGAACGGGGCTTTCATGCCAGTGCCTCCCTGAAAGAACACTCTGGGTAATTTTGCGCGGACAAGAATGATGGAGTGGCAATGTGGCAGAGTCAGCACGAAAATAAGGGTTACGCACATGTCACATTTGAGTGTCATCGGAGCCTGTCAACTATAAATATCGGCGCTGGTACCTGTGATGGCAGGTGGTGGCCTATCGGAAGGCCGCCAGCGCTGCGCGAAGGCGTCTGGGGGCGATGAGCATGATCAAATCAGCAAATTCGCTGAACCTGAAAGCCATTCGCCTTATCCGATTGGCTGCTTCCCCACAAAAGGACTAAGCACATGATATGGGGCAAGCGTGGTGAAATCTACTGTAGGGAGTGTTCCATACCTCGACAAACTGTCAGGTGTCGAGTCTTGATAGTTGCGGAGACTTGGAGTATTGTTCGCCGAGTGAACGACAACGTCGTGTTTGGTGATCCAAGTTCGCACCAACCATGTACCTGTGTTCTGCGACGAAAATCTATCTTTGGTGCAACTACTAGTGTCCTCGCATCTGAACGGGTGAAATACGCCGCACAAGTCGATAGAAGCAGGCAGCGGAAACCTCGTCAGGTAACACAATTAGTAACACACCTCGAGTCCAATCTCACCGCTCCAAAAATTATGATTTCACCGAGGGCAATTCCAAATCCGAGATGATCTCGCCTCCCAAGGAACGACAGCTAGCATCGCCCAGAATCGCCGTTCGATCGGTCCCATTTAGGCCCCAAGAAGCAGAGACTGCGGTTTTCATGGTGGCAGATTTTCCCCGATGGGAGGATCGAACTTTTAAGAGTAGTCAACGGGGGGGCCGCCCCGAGTTCGCGGAAGGACGTATCACACATGCTCGTTGGTTCACACAAGAGACGTCACATGAAGAATCTTGACGATCGCTCGTGTGGGTTTAGTGGCCACGAAGCTGATAAGTATACACGATTCGTGATTGCAAGAATACTCTCTCCGAGGGACAAATACACCTAAGGAACTAGTTAACATGGAAAGTTGATGGTTTTATATATCGTTTTCTCACCGGTCACCGGTAAACACCAATAATACTAGCTTTACACAACCAACTGCAGTTCGAGGTTCATCATTCGGGGTCAGCCTCACTGGCCCCAGCCTCAGGAACTGGAAAATTGAGTTATTCATGAAAGTATGTGGCTTCACGCAGGAATCGCCTGAGCTTACCGACGGTTTGTTGGACTGAGGAATCGTTATTCGATCCACTGTTGGTCGTTTGCTCTGAGTTGTGTGACGCGATGTTAATAGTGTTGTTGTGGCTGTCAGTGTTTGTTTGGTCCCTTGCAACATCGTTGAAGATGCTGTTCGAGGCGTTCACACCGCTTGCACCCTGGAAGAATGGCATTGAGAAGTAATGGCGGGTATTGAGGAACTAGGTTGTGGTGGGGGCTACTTCGGGTAGACGTTGAGATAAAATGAAGAACAAGATGAATGCGATAGCAAAGATGCTGAGATAATCATTCCAGCGCCTCAGCTAAAGATGGCAAATTCACCATTTTGCTAAGTTACCAGGTGCTCACCAAAACCCCTCAATACAGTCGAAAAGACATGAAACCTACGAGACTCGAATAGCGCGCGGGGCGACTCGAAACTCGCTTGCTGCATAATGCGACAAAACAAAACATGGTCGTTCATCATCATGAACAACACAACTACAATACCTTCCTAGTTTGGCCACCCTGGTCTCCCGCTACCTCCAAGTTAGGAGGAGATGGCCCAAATTCCACGGAAGAAACAAAACGGGAATCAGCACTGATGTCCCTATCACATCGATGCCTATAGCTGAACGGGAACGACGTCTAGATGTCTGCCCTTATTCGTAGCACTGTATCAGGAGACTTATACTTAGAGAGAGGTGATCGATCCTTCACAGCCAAAGCCTCCAGATCTTCGACGATCAGATTGCAAGATGAAGCATCCGCAGGAGCTTCTAGGATGGGCGGTGAGAAAGAGTGTTTCTGCGATTTGTTGTTTAGTTTTCTCGTGGGATATTGAAGAGAGTGGATGATATCCGGACATTCGCGAAGATCGTTAGTACAAGAATACGCAACCATCTCTCGATAGAAGAACCATTCATTTATAGCTGTATCGGTGATTGTATGGAGTCGATAACAATTCTCCTCCAATGCGTGGAGGCGGATGTGACGAAAAGGATTCTAAAAGGGAGCTCGGAAGAACGCACGTTCTTGTATCGAACGCTTCGGGTTAGGCGACAAAGGTCAATTGGTGCAGGAGTATCTATTTACTCCAGAAGTCGCGATCCGCAGAAGGTACTGTACGATAATAGCGTCAGCGCGATGTTATAGAGGTGCATTGCAACGATATGGTAACGGGGACAAAAGAAACTCCTTATCAGATAACATGTACCTGAGGTCCAGCCCCAAACCTACCTCTACGCATCGAGAAGCTTTGTAGGCGGTGACTTTCGGATGCTGGCAGATTTGGTTCCGTGGATATAGGTGCCCAACACCGTCACTATCCCTTCCATTCATATGCCCAGGGTGTGGAAGGTACTGGGAGATCGAATTCAACAAAGTTTGAACGTCCTGGGGCTTGAAGCTTGAAGACCGGAATAAGTAATCGTGCCCTCGAGCGACATAAGTTGGAGTCAGTGACAGTACAAACGGCCCTGAACTCGGACTCACCAGACTCACTCGAGCTCACCGGCGCACTTCGGCAACTGGGGGAAGCACAGCCAAGTAAGAGTAAATAGATACCAACAAATAACCTCTCCTGAGCCACCGCTGACAAGGTCGATTGATACCCACAACCACCACCAGTCTCGACAATGGTCCACGTTCGAAAGTCAAATCGCAAAGTTTCTGGATCCCGAGCGCGCTCTAGCACACCAATGCACTCAAAGAGTATGATCAAGCAAGCAGTTGGGCCGACTGCCCATTCCAAGCGACAACGACAGAAGCAAGAACATTTCAAGCGGGAGCGGCGCCGGGTGGCTTTCGCAACTCAACGTGTACGGCGTGAGCGGTGGGCCAGCATTGCCCGCGATACGCAGCGGATCGTTCTTGGGGATGGCAAGTACGTCGAAGAGATACTTTCTTATCATTCTGTTTCCTCTCTTGCTCTCGATTCCGTTGCATTCCGGGATTTTTGCAGCGGTTCTTCCTCTTCTCTCCCTTTTGATGGCCTGGCACCAATACAACACCATCCCCAAGGACCTCCAACTGTTCCTGTGCAGATCGTTCACGATATTTCCCCTCAAGTCGTACTTAGCAAGCAAGGAACGACCTTTTACCCCCATTGTTCGCCTGCGTTGGCAGATTGGCGCAGATTGGAGGCGATAAATGTTCGCCCCTTATCGACGAAAATCTCCTTCGCCTCCACGTCCACACTCACAGCTGCACGGAGACTACACAAAGACAATCCTGGGCTATCTACCGATCCCTCTCGCAGTCTGCCTACTACGTCAATTGGTGCACTTTCTTTTGCATCGCCAAAGCGCCCTGGTGGCGGGTTTCTTCATGGCGGTAATGAGCAGGAAGAGGTCTTCGCTCGATCCAGTTCGCTTTTGGCCAGCCTCCAGAATGACCCTGCGAAGGAGTTTTACAAGACGCATCGCAAGTTTCTCAGTTTGGACGGGGCCGGGATTCATGACCATTCCATGGTTTACAGCCCAGGTGTGGTCGTATTTCGCAAGGACGATGACGACGATACACCGACGGGACACACATCCACTCATCCCGATGCTTCATCGTCCGACTTCATCACTCCGTACATCGTCAATGTATTATCAGCCGTCCCTGTGAATGCTGCTGCGATCCGCCAGAATTACCTCATAACGCCGTCGGACGCGCATGTTTTCGAAGATGGTATCCGTGATAAAATGCGGGATCGCATGGCCCGTGCCTTGCGCATCTTCGAGGTTCGTGGCGATCGCGCACTTATCCTTGGTGCTTTTGGTTGCGGTTCAAGCGAGAATCGCGTAGAAATGGTTGCTGAGCTGTGGGCAGAATTATTGGTTTGTGAAGAGAGAGACATTGGGAAGGAGGGGACAGGGCCGGATGCACCTGTAAAGACACGCCGGGCTAAGTTTAGAGATGTTTTTCAAGAGGTTGTTTTCGCCGTACCCGGGAAGCTTTACGAACCTTTTAGAAAGGCGTTCGAGATGAGACTGTTCGAATCGGTGTTGTCCAATGCCGCAAGTGAGTAAATCTATAGATACTTTCGTGGACTGTGCTTTTGATCAATGTCTAACCCGGACTCCCTCAGGTTAACTTTACTTGTTATCATGTACCATCAACAATACGATGTTTTGTAATTCAATCCTAGGTCATACCCTTTCTCTGTATCCTTGAATGCTATCTTAGCTGGTACCCTTTAACTTACTTATAGATATATAATAGACTTTGGGAAACAAGTAACTGCGAGGATGAGATGGGTGGGCATCTCAGCCCTGACGAAGGATGAGTAGATATAATAAAAGTAAGCAACATAAGCCTCTAGCGGTCCGTTTCAAAGTGACTCGGAGTGGCTCGAACGAACCCTTTGAGACACTACTAACAACTTTCTTGAACTGGCCCTTGGTAAGCCAACCCTCGCCCAGGACAAACATATCTCTGTCTGGAAACACCTCCAATATTTGTGCGACAAAGCCTTCCGTTTCAAGCCGATATGTTCTTCGCAGCTCCCGTTTTCCACCCACTTCCTGAGTTTCAACGCCGAGGAGACTAAATTCCGGAATTCGGTGTAGGTGTCGGAAGGTTTGTCCTATGGGAAAGTGTTCGTCGAGGAAGACGCGTTCGACATTGGGCGAAGTGATGGTGACGGTGGAGGTAGCGACGCAGACAATACACGAAGCACACGTCAGATGCACTTGTCGTGTTTGGGTGATGGGGTTTCTGGGTGACGCTGGAGTCTGCCGAGATGGTGTATTTGCATATACGCGCTCGACTAATATCGGACGCGCGAAGAAAGCGCTGGAAGTTGAACACGTGGGCCATTAAGAAGGAGTAGGGGATATAGCAAAGACTCTTACCTGAGAAGCCTCTGTAGATCGCCTTGCGCGGCCAGGATAATCCTTTCCAAGCCTGTCGCGTCCTCAGGAATACATGTCAGCTGTTGAAAATTTGCCTACAGTTGAGCACCTGGAGCAGGAAACAAGACCAACACGAACCTTCACTTGAGTGGAAATAGCGTCGTAGGAGTCGACAGCCAGCATGTTCTCGTGTTCTGTGGTCTTCTATGAATGCAAAAGGCAAATGAAGTGGCAAGACGATAACCGCTGGTTGCCCACTGGTCTAGACAATGCCGTACAAGCCTGCGGGCAGTCGAAGGGGTCGGAAGTATAGATAGGTCAGAGAATCAATCATTATCATCTTGATGAAAGGCTCGATACCAATCGCTGGGGGCGGTATCACATTGATGGACATCAGTCGGGCTGTAACTCATCCTTGCCCACCGCCTCAGTTTATTTGATTGACAGATGCGTGGTCTCATCTCAGGTGCCTGCAGTACTGCTTTATTGATTGTACTATTCTGTCAAACAGTTGTACACGGACTTATATTTCCCGCGTTATCATGATCGGGGGCAAACTGGGCCCCTGAAGGCATCCTCATATGTCTGCTGTTCATTGGGGTGGTCCTGGTGCCTTGGGCTCGAGTAATAAACATTCAGAACGAATCATCCGTGCTGCCGTCGGCTACTCAGCATGCATGCTTGTGTTGAAAAATTGGGATTTATGTCCTGACAGGAGCGAGGCTATCAGAAGCCAGGGATCATGAGTTAATTGAATTGCAATCGTGGAAACAGGCATGGTGACGCCAACGGTCCCACATTCACATTCAGTACGACTATCAGCACGTCGGGTCATGGGGCCTACTGAACCGGCCAAAGACCTCTATTCGTTCTTCTCGGGCGCGGAGTGGGGGTGGCCGCCAACCTAGCGAAAGACGAGCCAACTACGCGCGACTGCCAAAAGGTTCGGAGTGACGTGAGTTCAAGCAATCGCTGCGGAGTACTGGGGTGGCAAGATTAGGACTTGGACCAGATAAGGGAACAACCCTTGGGCGTTCTGAAATTACCTTCCTGGAGTTCGATATTCCAGTAAGTAGTTGGCATTGTTGATGGGGTATCTATATCGATAGATGTGGTGTCCCTAACAACGGTCTTGAGGTCGATGCGATGGGCATTTAAGATCGGAAATATGAAATGATTGAAAGCGCCGGGGTGGATCAATTTCGCACACACACGAGACATTTACATGACGGACGCGAGGAGTCACTGCGCAGTTCGAAGACATGGATTTTGAGTGGGAGGTTTCGTTCCGCCAGTGCAATCGTGGTAATGGTATCAGATCTGTCCCTTTTCCTTTGACGGGATCAGCTATTCTGCCTTTGAGAAGATAACTGATTGGTCAAGCTTGCGACACGAGCCGCCATGGGGTTCCGGATTTTTGGAATTTTAGAGCGAATTTGAGATGGATCAAATTTCCACTGTACGAGGAGATTAGCTGATTGTCAGGGTAGAAAGTGTAAGGCTGCAAGCTCGGTCTGCTGAAAAATTGCTAGGTCTGCGTTTGGAGGAGTCGAGTCTACAGTTTGTACAAATGGCAAATGCCTCCATTTATAACAAGAACAAACAACTGGTCTGGTTTCACCCCTAAGCAGGTGACTTTGCCAGTGGCTTAGGCTGCAAGGGCACAGCTTGAGGGCGGCTCTTTTCAAGCTGTCTTGGGTACACCTCAGATCAGACAGCCATACTAAACCTTTGACAATGCCTTAAAGACCGGTGTTGCACTAGTTGCTGGCCCTCTCTTCCAGTGATGCCGACCTATTACCAGCGCATAAGCAATGATGTGGCCAGGATCAGAAGAACACGTGAACTTTTCAGAACCGCGATTGGGGAACGCTGTTAACGTGAGCGTAGACTACCGGCCAAGTACATAAAGTGTTGTTTTGATCGAAAATAATGTGCACATATTGACGCGATAAATAATTGGAAGTCTGAATGGGCTACCTAGTGGCAGACAACGGGGTAATATGCCTTGAAGCTCAGCCTTCGCTGAATTAGTGGTGTCAGAATTCCACCATCTCCCGATCCGAGCGGGGGGCATTTGGCGCAAATTGGATAGTAGACATAGCGATGAGGTCAGTCTTGCGTGTCCAGGCTCTGCCCCGCGAGACGTTGAATAGGATAAGGAGCGGGGCTATGATCTCTCCGGTACATTAGTCCGACTCCACGGAGAACACCATGGTTTAACGTACCTGCACATGACATAGCGATGCTAGGAATACAATCTGGAGAGGACTTTCGAAGACGTAGAGGACTAGAAAGATTAACAACCACACGGCATACAGCCCAGAGGACTCGATTGTCATCACGGCGACGCTAGTATAAAGCGAACCGTGGCCCGGACCTATAAAATTCGTCATCGTCCTGCTAACGTAACGGGAGACTCACAAAAGACTCACCAAGGGCCTTTTGTAGTCGCCTCTTGTGCACATAGACCCTAGATATAACGAGGATCGCGGAGAGGAGGCTGAGTGAGAGTGTCAGGCCGTAGTAAAGAGTCACAGCCCGCGTAGCTAGATTTGAACGCGAACAGAAAAGTTGGTCTATGATAGTGGGGTGGACTATGCCAATGATTCCCACCGCTTGATGCAATGTCAGCGGTGAATAACCTAAAGGTAAATAGAGCCCACCAACAACGCCTAGGAACAGGACGAAAGGAAATATGGCCACCCACACCTGATAAGGTGAACCGTGGTAGAGTACGAAGACTCGCCAAAGCTAAAGCACAAAGGGTCAGTCAAAATATCGTTGGATATGAAGCCCCCTCACCACTAAGCAATCGCTCATCCAATTTGCCAAGACATAGACAACCGGGCCTATCCGCGAAACGGGGTCTTGCGCTACTGCAGCAGTGAGTGCCAACGCACCACCGGGGACGTTAGGATGGTCAACGTATTCTATCTGCACTCTCTGGGTAGTAGCAGAGAGATACAGCGTCCCGAGGATGAACATGACTGCGATGTAGAGCAGCTGATAAATTGCGCGATTTCGCGTCGACCGCTCCGATGTCGGGGAACGAATGGTTTTAAGTAAAGAGATCGCGCAAGTTACGAGGAGGATGAGCATGATTCCATAAGTTATCCCAGCGACGGTGGTGCATCCTATGAGATTTACCCTATCCGAGTATAGTTCTGCGTCCCATCCGCTGAGTGTGCTGCAGTTTGAAGCCATGGCTTGATAAAGAACCTTGCAACAGCGGGGGTTGAGACGTTTGTTTCTGAGCGACCATCGCTGCAGGCGATATATAAACCGGGTGTTGCTCTTTGAAAGGGAATTGGTTCAGGCGACCGGAGTGTAGGCATCGAAGGTGCGCAATCGCCGCCGTTGGTGGACGTCCGTAAAATAGATTATATTTGAATAGAAACTTGGGTAGATGAGAACTGAGCTTGACGAGGGAGGTAGGCGATAAGCCTCTTCTGGGTCGTCGCGGCCTCCAGGCATCTCATCGCCGCCCGCCGAGATAGTTGGAGACCTTCAGTTGCGCTGATACGACACCGTGAGTAGGTAATACTGAGGTTAGCCCAGAGGAAGAGGAGGCGACGGTTGGACCTGGTACATATTACAACGTTCGGCATTCCCCGACGCGTGTTCGTGCATAGCAGTGCATCTGACATGGGCTCAAGCAAAAACTCGCCACCTCACGCGACGCGATGTGGTCTCAAATTTTGTCTGTCTTTCTTGACGAGGATCATTGGAGCTGTTGTCCAGTTACAGTTCGTATTCAGTTCTCCCGACTTCTATCGACAGGTTCTTCTTCACGGGCATCAAACGATGACGACGCCTCAGCATCGTGGACTTCAGCAGACACTGACCCCTCGGGAACCATACCAACCCATTGGCCGCCACCACAGACCAACGCTAAATGAGGATTATCGTTAACCATGCGGGTAAGCCGGAACTTGGAGGCAATCCTCTTTCCGACGCAGGTAGAAAACACACTGTTAGTCGAGACTGCAAATCGCAAAACACCCCGAGGCCCTCACTGGGGAAGGCGCAGCATACACGCCGCCTGTTTGTCACGAGGACCAACTGCAGTCGTTCAGAATCTCAAACGCAACAGATCTCGCTGGCGTACTCAACTCAGGACCTTGATGTCGATTTCCCCCTCGTTCCGGCGTACCTCTGTAGACAGTTAGAAGCTCCCCATAACGAACCACTTTCACTGCAACTTACAAGATCAGGATCAACGGAGTCGTCACGGCGTCGGGGTGATGTGTACACCCGGTTAGGTCTTGATCAATGATATTCCGGTCCGTGCCTCCGGGTGCATACTGACGCTCTATCTGGACTTGTGACTGCCTTATCAGCCCGAACCACCATGCTCCCTCGTATACTGGTCTGCGGTGAGTTTCTACATTCCTTCAGCTATAGCACCACTCACGCCCACGACCGGCCCAGGTAATCTGAGATGGGCACATGATGAACTTCATGCCCTATTCGATGGCCTAGCTGAAGTGATCGTAAGTGGTAATACGATTCCCTGTCCCCTGCTAACCGCGAACCTAGATCGACGACGCGCCGAACCGCACCGATTTCTTTGGAAGATTCCATCCTGGTGGACAATATGAAGGCACGGTGGGGATCTATAGACGCAACATCTCGGCGGCGCGTATTGGCGTCTTCGACGCAGATCTTATCGCAGGCCTGCCTCCCAGTCTCAAGTGGATCGCACACAACGGAGCTGGGTACGATTTGATCGATATCCAGGCTTGTAAAGCGAAAGGAAGGTCTTGTTGAGCAGCCAAGAGGCTATCAAGGTTGACCTCTTGTCTGTGTAGGCATATTCGTGTCTAACACACCTGGTGCTGTTGACGAGGGTACAGCCACTACTGCACTTTTCCTAATTATTTCCTGCCTCCGACACTTCTCCTTTGCTGAGCGGTCTCTTCGCTCACTCACTTGGAAGACCCCGATCTCTGCCGGCGCGACACATGACCTCACCGGCCGCACTCTCGGTATCCTCGGACTTGGTGGCATCGGGCTCTACCTCGCCCACCTCGTTCATGCCTTCCCGATGCGTGTGATCTATCACTCGCGGAATCGGAGGCTGGACGTGCCAGAATGGTGTGAGTACGTCGGGAGCCTCGAGGCGCTCTGTGAGCAAGCAGACGTATTGAGTGTGCATGTGCCTTTGAGGGCGGAGACGGTAGGGCTTGTCGGGGAGAAGGCGATCAGGGCTATGAAGAGGGGGAGCATCTTGGTTAATACCGCGAGGGGGAAGGTAGTGGATGAGGAGGCGATGATAAGGGCGCTAGAGGATGGACATGTAAGCCATGACGGCCTCTCGTGCGTTTTCGGGAGTTATGACACTTTGCACCATCAGCTGTCATCAGTCGGCCTCGCCGTATTCCCTAACGAGCCCAGCATCAACCCAAGATTGTTCGAGTTTCCACAGAATGCACTATTGCCGCATGTGGGTACACGAACACAAGACTCAGAGAGGAGGATGGAGGTCCGCGCGCTTACGAACCTGAGGGATTTCCTAACAAGCGGTGCTGGGAATGATTTAGTGCCAGAAATGAGGGTTTGAAAGAGAAGCCGACCTGGAATGTCAGACATCAAACGTTCATCTTCTATGTATATTCTGTTTCATCGTTCGCTTCGATGTGCAGTTGTACCAGCGCACTCGGGTGATTGCTTGGAAGGCGCCGATAAGGTCACCCAGAATGTGCTACGGTCCGATCCTTGGCCATGCACTTGAGTTAGTGCTAAAAGGTGCTAAAGCGCTAATGTGTCTACTGACTCCACTCAAGTCCACTCAAGTACTCCCTGCGGGCTCCTTCGGCTTTTTTTCTTGTCAATTCGCCTGCACCCTGTAGTCCACTTTCCTTTCGCCACGTCAGGTGGGTCGTTCGGGACTTCCGTGGGCCCCCTGTCAGCGCGATAATTTATCATGAAGATGTCGGCAGGCTGAACGCTGAACCCCGAACACGCTGAGTCCTGACTATAGTAAGTGGATGCGACGTTTAACCTCGTTTAGCTGACTTGCCTGAACCGTCAACGGAACGGACTGCGTAAACTTTGACTTCTCGACGATGTCAAAGTGACGTTGGCTACGACACGTCGTTAACGATTTGGCCCTTGTACCTCCCAACCAATGGCGCTCCTGGACGCCCGCGATGAATCGATTTAGACGGCTTAGCCTCTTCCGAGCGATCACCATCTATTACGAGGACACAACTCGGCCTATCCTCGACTGGGGTTCACATTGGTTCACATCTACGCCATGTATAGAAAGAACTTTGCGGCCATTTACTGCTGTTGAGCCGTCAGCTCGGGGATACTTATTCCTTTCGTCGCTTCCTCTCTTTCCGAGCCACTTATAGTGCCGCGGTCGGTGAGGCTCCATTCCGAATGCCCAACTAACCTTATGCATCACATGTCATCATCCTTGCCCCTGAACAGTTGAACTTGCCGACAGGTGTGGGATTCACACATCACTCACAGCCCGCGTTTCGTGGTGCCTTTTGAAACACTTTGTAACATACCATCACCCCCGTCTGGTCGGGCTATACAGCGATGGCAGACCCCATCTATACGTCGCCGTACCCGGCGGTACCCCTCCCCCGCCATTCGATATTTACTCACCTCCTCGGTGTCGACCCATCCTCACCTGGCAACGTCGGCGGCTTTCCCGCCTCTGCTCCTGCTTTAATCGACTCGGCAACGGGCACATCCCTTTCCCGTGGCTCGCTCCGGTCCTATGCTCTCCAGCTTGCCCACTCCCTTCTCTCGCCGCCAGCTCCCCTTCGGAGACCAAATGCGTCTTCCTCACCGGCAACACTCCTTATCTTCTCGCCTAACACACTAACATGGCCTATCATGCTCTTGGGTGCCGCGGCAGCAGGATACCGCGCAACGCTAGCTAACAGCGCGTACACATATACTGAGCTTGCTCATCAGTACGTCGACTCTCGTGCGCACCTCATTTTTGTGCATCCGTCGCTCGTTGGCGTCGTCCGTGCCATGCTCGAGTCCCTTGGTTGCACAGAGGCGGAAATACAGCGGCGGATCGTTGTTGCTGGGGCAACTTGGCTCACAAAAGCGACAAACGAGGAAGTGGGTGACGGATCTCCCCAGGAACTGAAGGGTCTACTGCCCATTACGTCCCTCCTTTCACGCGGGGAACTCCAATCAGAAGTTCCATTCTCAGGCTCAGATGCGGATGCTACCGTTTACATGTGTTATTCCTCCGGCACCACTGGTAAACCCAAAGGTGTTGAGACCACGCACTACAACATCACTTCCGTCATCGAGATCCTCAAACCTGTGTTCCCGCCTTTGATACCCGCTTCAGCTTCTCCGTCTCATCGCTCAGATGTCTTTTTTGGGGTTCTGCCGTACTACCACATCTATGGCGCGATCAAGCTGTTGCAATTTCCCCTTGCGCTAGGTGTGCCTACTGTGATAATGTCGAAATTCGATCCAGGGCGCTTCTGCAGCGCCGTCGAGAGGTATAGGGCGACTGTTGCTTTCGTGGTTCCCCCGATATTGGTGGTGTTTGCGAGGGACGAGGGTAAGTAACATTTTTTGAAGCGCGTTTCAGTTCGAGTTTGAAATCAATATATTTGTTAACCTTTCATCATTCCATTGGCGTCTGAATCGTTGACTCATGTCCCTCCCGCAGCAATAACTAAATACGACATCTCCTCGCTGAAATATCTGATGTCCGGCGCGGCTCCACTAGGCGCAGAACTTGTTGCAACTGTAACGAAGCGCCTAGCGAGCGTTGGAGCAAATGTCGCCATCTCGCAGGGTAAGTACATTGACGCGCACGTCTGTACATTTCATCCTCACGAGCACACATTGCGCATTCAAAGGCTACGGTCTAACCGAGACTTCGCCCACGATCTTTTTTCTCCCTGTTGAACACGCCGCACGCGTCGGCTCCACAGGAGTCCTCCTGCCAAATCTGGAGGTCCGGCTCGTCAGCGAAGAAGATGGCGAGGAGGTGTGTAATGAACCATCCTTACCGCATCAACGCCAGCCGAGCGTAGGTACTGATGTCCCTTTTTCAGAGGAGCTCATCAGCGGGCATGGAAGGCGCGGGTGAACTGTGGGTACGGGGTCCAACCATCATGAAGGTTATCATCTATTGCTCGACCCTTCTCACTTAACCCACTAACCTTGCGTTGCAGGGCTATCTCGGGAATCCTAGCGCAACGGCAGCTTCCATCACCCCCGATGGATGGTTCAAGACGGGGGACATCGTCGTGCGTGACAAGGACGGATTTTATACGATCGTGGACCGCCGCAAGGAACTGATCAAGTACAAGGTGCGGTTCACTCCCCTCTCCTCCTTGCATTTTGGTGATGCTCATCCCATGTCAGGGATTCCAAGGTATGTTTCCCACGAAGGGTTGACAGCGCCGATTTGATCGTTAATGAATGCTGGCATCCACAGTACCACCCGCCGAGCTCGAAAGCGTGCTCCTTCAGCATCCTGATGTAGCTGATGCTGCCGTTATTGGGGTAGAGAGTAAGGAGGAAGCGACTGAACTACCTAGGTGGGTTGTTGAACCCCTATGTTCGTCAAAGTTCCCCGTGTTCAACTCCACCTTTACCCCAGGGCGTACATCGTCCCGGCTTCACCCTCCTACAACACACCAGAATTCGCTCGGAGCGTGCAGGGATGGGTTGCTGAGAGAGTGGCGCCTCATAAACGTCTAAGAGGTGGGGTCGTGCTGATTGACGTCGTGCCAAAGAGGTTTGTGGTCTCTCTTGGAATTATAATATACATCTCCTTGTTTATTGGGTGTTTAGCTAACGAGACAATTTGGACAGTGCTGCGGGGAAGATTCTTCGACGAGAGCTGCGCGAGCGCGCGAAACAGGAGGCCGGAGTGGGTCAAATGATACCTCGGGTGAAGCTATAGTACGAGAGGCTAACGACTTGGGAGAAACGCCTGAAATCTTGGACCACACCACTTTCATAGGATACCTCAGACTAATTCTCCACTTCATTGTAGATTCCAGGTCTGGATCGTTCGCACACAAACCAATCAATCACATAGCGGATATAAAGATATACAAATATTCAGCCTTCTTTATCTTCAGGTGCCCAAGCTAAAGTTTACTCTTCATTTCAGGAACAAGATCCTTGCCCTTACCCTCCTTCAAGAAGTCGCGCAGATTCGTGAGCGCGCGAACCTCCATCTTGCGCTGTGAGTCCTGGTTCTCCGTCCCCATGTGTGGGAGAAGTGCATTCTGGGGGAACTCGAGCAGTCGAGGGTTCACCGCAGGCTCGTTGGGGTAGACGTCGAGCCCAACCGAAGATAGCTGCGTAACGGAAGCCCGTCAATCGGTGAAGAGGCATGGGAAGTGCATGAAAAGAGTGACGTACATGACCATCCTCCAACGCCCGTATCATCGCGTCTTCATCGATGACCTTCCCACGAGCAGTGTTGACGATGATGCTTCCCCTCTTCAACTTGCGAATCTCCTTCTCTCCAACTATGTGCACGGTTTCTTCTCTGAGTGGGACGTGCACGCTCAGCACATCCGACGCCTTGTAGAACTCGTCGAGATTCTCAATGTATCGACACCACTCTGGTGCATCTGGGTTGCGATGGCGCGAGTAGTATACGACTTCCATCGGGAATGCATGGACGAGGTGTGCGAGGCGGAGTCCGATACCGCCGAGCCCGAGGATGCCAAGCGTCCGCCCTGTGATGTCATGGGTCGCCCCTGCAGAAATGGGTTTTTTCCACGTAAGGGCTCGGAGAGAACGCTCAGCGTAGGAGAAATGCCGAAGACAAGAAATCAGGAGGTAGAGGGCAGTTGTCGCAGTGGCGTCATCAACGGCGCCTGGCGTGTTGGACACGTTAATTCCTGCCGTACAATAGATTTAGTTATCATGCGCGTGTTAGGATGAAGACGCACACCTTTCGCTTTGCACTCTAGAACGTCGATCTGATCGTATCCTGCTCCATTGTGAGCGATCCACTTCACGCCTGCTGGAACAAGACCGGCGATGATCTCCTTGTCAAAAACGCCAATCCGGTCCGCCGAGGTATTATGTCTGTAGATGCCTACTGTACCCTCGTACTTTCCTCCCGCCTTTAGATTGGCAAGGAAGTCGGCACGAGTTTGGGAGTCCATCAACTGGGTAAAATACTGTGATTACGAGCATAATAAGGTACGGCGATGATTGAGGACGCACAATCACATCCGCAATTCCATTGAAAAGTTGTTTGGCGTCTTCGTGGGCCCATACGAGGTTGCCTGCAGAAATGTGAGATCGGATGACGTCTAAACAACATGAAGAATTCAACCAACCACAAATCATTATACGGGGTAACCGTGCCATAGCGAAGGTATCGGGAATGATTTCACGGTCCTGCGTAGAGACAAATCGTGGGTGGCACGGTGGGGGGCAATCTTGCGAGGTGATGGAGGCGAATAATCCTTCTTCGTTTCACAGGTGACCCGTCGTCGGGCGTATCGGTCCGCTTTTCGAGGACGATACGATATCTTTGGGCCGAAGGCTGGGAACCGGGGACGGAAGGCTCAGAATCCAACGAAGATCTTGGAAGGCGGGGTACCGCTCTTTGACATCGTGACCAGAGGAAGAGTGTATGTCCGGATGACCGGACCGCTCCCCGAGCCCGAATTCGCCTCTCCCGAGCTGGGGCGCTAATATTGTAAACGTTGTCCGCGACTGCACTTCAGACTGGTCACAAAGGAATCTGGCTATTGCGATATATAGCACCCCGGGTCGTTTATCCAAGGGTCGAATATTGACGCGATCTTGTAGGAAATAGGAGGTTGCTACCGTACGAGTAGATATTAGAATATTAAGCCGTCATGGGGGCAATAGAATAGCGTCTATGGAATCTGTGTTGAAAAGCGACATCATGAACATTCATTCAATGAATGAGGTGTGCACTTGAGGGCAAGGACAGCTTTCCAGCAATTGTATTCATCCCACGACTGGAAGTCGAGGGGAGTGTCTCATTGGACGCACACGCATCGACTTCGGGACTCGGGAGAACAACGTTCGACGCAAATCGGAGAGTCGAGATGGGACCTGTGTCAGTCCTTGGTGTCCAGGCTTTGCCTTGTGATACGGAAAGTATGACGAGAAGCGGTGATATGATCTTGTAGTGCATGAGCGCCACACAACCACCATGAATAACTCAATGTTGACGCACCTGCACTTGACACAACGAGGCCAAGAATACAAGCTGGATCGGATTGTCAACGACGTAGAGGACTAGGAAAATGCACGACCACAGGGCGTACAACCCGGAAGACTCGATCGTCATTGTGGAGATACTTGTGTATGGCGAATCATGGCCCGGACCTGGGATGTGCAGATTAGCATGCCACTGCAATGCCTCAGACGGTTCAGGCCTTACCCAGAGCCTTCCTCAGTCGCCTCTTGTGCACGTGAACTCTGGACACCACAAGAACCGTTGCGATGAGACTCAACGACAACGTGAGGGCGTAATACAGGGTCACATATTGTGCGGAGCGTTCCGAGTAGAAAGGCTGATCTGTGAGAGACGAGTGGACCATGACAAAGATTCCTGCTGCTTGATCGAGGGTCAGCCACAGGCATGTCCGGGGTAAGCATGACATACCAATAACACCGAGGAATATCATGGAATGAAGTATTATTACCCATACTCGACATCGTGAGCCATGATACAGAACGATGACTCGCCAAAGCTCGAGAGAAGGTAAGCCCAGAGGTTTTTCAACAAGAACAGAGCGGCCCCTTACTACCAAGCAGTCACTCATCCAGTTTGATACGATGTAGCTGACAGAGCCCATGCGAGTGGTTGGGTCCTGCGAGACTGTAGCAGAATAGGCTAATGGGCCACCAGGAAAATCGGGATTGTAGATGTATTCTAGCTGTGCACCCCGAGTGTTGGCCGCAAGGTATAGCGTCCCCTGAATGAACATGACGATTGTGTAAACAAGGTGGCACCAGGTGCAACATCGCTTCTTCCGGTCCAATTTGGCGGAGCGAAGAATGCGGAGTAAGGAGGTGACGCAGATGGTGAAGACCGTAAACATGATTCCGTATGCTATTCCGGAGATGGTGGTGCAACTGATGAGATTGACACTGCCCACATAGTATTCGGAAGCTGGGTCGTTTGCTGTAACGCCTGTGCTGGAGCCAGAAGCCATGAAAAATGGAGGCCACAGTGACAGAGGATCGCCGGTTAATAGAGAGGTGGTGTAGCCTCAACTGGATGATGACGATCGCTATATGCTGTTTCGGACGAATCTCACGGACAGAGACGTGGCCTCTGGCTGATGCGGCATCGTAGGTATGGAGGGTGATAGCGCAGGTTCCAGTTGGCTGCGCGTAAGCGTTTCATGTACTGGCGCCTCGGGAAATTCCAATATGATAGGAGAGCTACCATGAATAGGTCGGATCTAACCCTCGACGGAGATTGGAACAAAAGCCTGTGTTAGAATTGACTGGTGTTTGTGGGCGACTGATTGCTCAAGTCCACTAGGTCATCAAGTGTACAGCACATTACCGGATTACAGAGGCGCTCTCATGCCGTGGGCCTAACGGAGAGGAGATACCCTGGAAGGTATAATCAGGTGACATCTCTACAAGTCGTGAGAGCTTGTCGACAAGAGAGCGATCGTCTCGCTTCCCCATCGCCGTTGCGCCAATCGGTCGTCGTCGTTTTTTTGACAAGACAAGCTCCCAGCGCTGGGCCCCTCAAATCGGCACTTCCCATAAATGGGAGCGAAGGAAGCACGGTGTATAGGAGAAGTGCAGCAGGCAGGATACGATAAGATATCATACCGCAGTGGCTGATACATGGTTTACGACCATTGGACTGGACTTCTGTAGAGGAGAATCTCATAAAGCGTGGATTTACAGGCGCGTGTGGCCTGGAGGGAGGAGAACGTAAGTTGTGACAAAAGTCGTCCCAGGAGGTGATTTTGAGGGAGTACCTGAACCAGTCAAACCTGCGCCATGTCGCGAAGTTCAGGCACCAAGTCCTTCCCCATCCCTCCCGTCAAGTAGTCTCTCAGATTCGTCAGCGCGCGGACCTCCCGTACCATCTCCGTATCGTAGCTCTCCCCACCAATGTGGGGTAGCAGTACATTCTGCGGGAACTCGAGCAACCGCGGATTCACATTTGGCTCGGATGGATAGACGTCAAGACCGACAGACGACAGCTACAAGTTTCGTCAGTTCCCCATGCAAAAACCCGTGAGGTTAGTAATCTGGCGCTGCACTCACATGGCCATCCTCCAGCGCCCGTATCATTGCCTCTTCATCGATCACCTTACCCCGCGCCGTGTTAACAATGATCGACCCCCTCTTCATCGCCCTGATCTCTTTCTCTCCCACAGCTCCCGTCGTCTCCTTGGTCAGTGGAACGTGGACGCTAAGCACGTCGGCCTGTTCACACAACTCCTGCACACTCCCAACATATGTGCACCAATCAGGTGCGTCCGCTTTGGGGCGTCGCGAGTGGTATACCACGCGCATAGGGAACGCATGGACGAGATGCGCAAGCCGAAGGCCAATGCCGCCAAGCCCGAGGATACCGAGCGTGCGTCCGGTAAGGTCATGTGTAGCCCCAGCAGAGATAGGGCGTTTCCATTGGAGTGCCCGCAGAGAGCGCTCGCCATATGAAAAGTGGCGAAGGCAGGAGATAACGAGGTAGAGTGCGGCGGTGGCCGTTGCGTCGTCCGCCACCCCAGGGACGTACGAGACGTAAATGCCTACAAAGCGATTGGTGAGCACGAATGTCTGAGGATAGTTCACTGCTGAGTTACCTTTCGTTCTGCATTGTTCCACGTCGACCTCGTCGTACCCAGCTCCGTTGTGCGCAATCCATTTAACACTGGGTGAGATGGCGTCAATGATCTCCTTATCGAAGATCCCGATTCGAGCTGAAGATATGACGTTTCGTCTATATACACCCACCGTCCCAGCATATTTCCCGCCGGGCATGAACCCTGCTAGGAAATCAGCACGATTGGGTGAATCCATGGTCTGTTTCAGACTGTTATCTTATAGGCCAACGAGATGGGGCAAGATAAAACTCACGACTACTTCGGCCAGTCCATTAAAGAGCTTTCCAAGCTGTACATGAGCGAATCTAAGGTCTAAAGCCTACACATGGGCCTCGTTTGACAGAGAAGAATAAGATAGACTCACCGCAGAGCAGAATGCGGGGTAGCATGGTTAATCGGGGTGGCGGGGATCCTACTCGGAGCTCAGTACAGGTGGGTAGACACCGCCAAGAGATACATCGTTGAATACGAAGACACCATAAGATCCAAAAATACCCTTCGGAAAGGTCATCCGGTAAGATTGCGTGGTGGTCAGGAGGCGTGGCTCCTTTCGTTTGACTGCGAGTTCTAAAGCGCGTGCCCACATGTTGTCCGTGATTTCAGTTGTGGACGAGGACATCCCGTACTGGTCATACACGAAGAAAATGGGAAGTGGAGAAAGGGCAGGGTTGTGTTACGAGGCGGGTCCTCGGAAACCAGAATAGTATCATTAGTTATAGCATAACCTGGGTCTTGTCACGAAGTTCAGGCACCAAGTCCCCGCCCATCCCGTGCCTCAGATAGTCTCTTAAGTTCGACAATGCGCGGACCTCCCTGATGCATTCAGTCTCGTAAGTTTCGCCTCCGATGTGTGGCAGCAGGACGTTCTGCGGAAACTCGAGCAATCGCGGGTTTACACGGGGTTCAGAGGGATAAACGTCGAGACCAACAGAAGAGAGCTGTACCGAAAGAAGAGACGGTCAGACACCATCGAGGGCAGCTAGAGAGAACTGAACCTACGTGGCCGTCCTCTAGGGCTCTGATTAAAGCCTCCTCATCGACCACCTTCCCGCGACTAGTATTGACTACAATAGATCCCCTTTTCATCGCCCTAATCTCATTCTCTCCCACCAGTCCGATAGTTTCAGCCATGAGTGGGACATGCACGCTTAGCACATCCACTTCGGCGCACAGCTCTGGAAGGCTTGATACATAGCGACACCATTCCGGTACCTCAGGCTTGCGAGTCCGCGAGTGGTAGACCACGTGCATGGGGAAAGCATGTGCAAGGTGCGCGAGACGAAGTCCGATGCCGCCTAGCCCAAGTATACCGAGCGTCCGATTAGTCACATCGTGCGTCGCCCCAGCAGAGATCGGGACCTTCCATTGAAGAGAGCGAAGGGAGCGTTCTGCATAGGAGAAATGCCGCAGGCAGGAAACGATGAGATACAGTGCCGCAGTGGCTGTCGCGTCGTCTACGACCCTTGGGGTGTTGGAAACGTAGATACCTATGTAGGAGTTAATCTTAGAGAGTGTGGTTGCGCGTGTTGGCCCACCTTTGAGTTTACACTCCTCCACATCGATTTCATCATACCCAGCTCCATTTTGCGCGATCCACTTGACACTGACCGCAATGGCGTCAATGAGTTCCTTGTCGAATACTCCAATGCGCGCTGCTGAGACGTTCCGTCTATAGATCCCCACCGTTCCAGCGTACTTCCCGCCAGGCTTGAACTCGGCCAAGAAGTCCGCACGAGTGAACGAGTCCAACGTCTTTCTTAAACGGATATGGTGAGGATGAGTGCGAGACGAGGGTAAGATTGGTAAGGCGCACGATTACTTCGGCCAATCCATCAAATAGTTCTTGTACCTCGTTGTGAACGAACTTGATATCACCTGCTTCGCGGGAAAGCCGTGGCAGGGGTAATGTTAGCAGAGGAAAGTCGAGGGACTCATTACGCTTACCGCAGAATAATATTCGAGGTCGCATTTCAATTCAGTGCAAGACAAGAAGACCACAAAGCAAATATAATCTCCAAACAATCTCCTTTACCGGCCCGTGTTGTGCAGATAAGTACACGCGGCCACGTCTGAGGATCATATGCATGTCGATGCTTATGATCACCGCGGTACCGGTAATTCAGAGCGGGAAGCACCACCGGCCACGATTTAGCTCAAATTCTTGAGTCTTGACCACCTCTGGAATGCCTGTGTGCCCAGGAAGTCAATAGAGAGCCATGAGTATCATGAACATCAGTGACATCCTAGTGCACAAGAAACGCAGTCGTTGGTGAGTACTCGCATTAATGTG
The DNA here is from genome assembly GCA_021014945.1 of Leucogyrophana mollusca. NCBI lineage: Eukaryota > Fungi > Basidiomycota > Agaricomycetes > Boletales > Leucogyrophana > Leucogyrophana mollusca. The sequence goes on along the minus strand of MU266374.1, from coordinate 87,687 downwards.
CAATGCCATACCCTGTGCATTCAGCAATGCGTACCAAGTGCTGCACTTGGCAGTCCGACTGTCAGACAAGACCTGCAGAGAATTTGAAGGAACTAACCCCAGCTAAGCGAGGTACGGGCAGAAATTGAAAGGTTTGGGTTATCTCCTGTGTACGTCAGTAGAGTTTCCAGCGAATTTGGCGTCTTTAGTGTAATGCAAACGCGAAATTCGATGGACTGAGTTGGGTGCCACAATGTAAGTAAGACAAGGAACACGAGAATACAAGAAAACGCTATATTATTTACGACACAACGCAACAGGTGATCACGAACAGGCCTACTTCCCCATAATACAAGTGTCGCCGGCCTAAGAAACACATCACCTAGTCCACATCCATGCCACCACCGCCACCGCCACCTCCACCTCCTCTACGATTGCCACCTCTTCGACCTCGGCCGCCCCGACCGCCGCCTCGCTGCCACCGTTGCGCTTCTTGCCGCGAATTCGCGCTCGACTGTTGACTGTATAGTTTGGGGTCTGCGCCCGGCGGAGCAACAAGTACTGTCGCTCGAGGATCAGAAGCAGCAATCGAGTCAGAGCGCAGTTTTCTGAAAGTGGCGCAAATATCAATCTGCTGGCGAATCGAGAACACTGCAAGGAAAAGTACATACGACCCGCCCTGATCGCCACCGCTCGCCATTAATACGTCTACACTCCCGCTTTCCCTCGCAATTTCTACGCCACCCAGCCGCCCCACTAAGGTCGACGTAGTATTACCGGCGATACGTACACGCAGCGTCCGACCGTCTGCTTGCTGCTTATCGAATTTTTCGACCGCAGCTGCAGCTGCCGCAGGATCTTTGAATGTTAGTCGGACAGCAACTCCGTCAGCGGCAGGTCCGGGTGCAAGCGCAGATGAGAGAATTGCTCCGCAACGTTTGAATATCGCCTATATAACCACACCAGTTCAGAACTTACCTTGAACGCAACTCGAAGAGAACATACCTCAACGTCCGCGGGTGTCGTACCCTTCACCAGGCCTTCTACTTGAACCACATTCCCTCCTGAGCTACCACTAGCGCCTTTGATGGAAAGCTGTGGTCCTACGCCCGTCACTTCGCGAAGAGCGCGTCGGGCGAGCAGAGAGTCGGCCTTTCGCGGTTGAGCTGCGTTGTTGGTCAGCCGTGAAGAGAGCGAGGGTTTATCAGGGTCTTCAAAGAGGTCATGCGACCATTGCGAGTCTGGGTCGCCTTTTGGTGGACGATTCGGTCGGAGCTGTGGTGGGCAGGTCGTGTGTAGGTGTTGGGCGTAGAGAAGATCGGGTCCGTGACAGCAGCAGCGTTGCATTCGTTCGCAGGTTAAAGGGGAATACGTTATTCTTTTTGCGTTTGCAGGAATGGCGAAATGGATGAAATCGGGTACGCACATACGGCGAAGATAAGCGACTATTTGGTTTTGACCGCACTGGTCCGACAGTGCCTTCCGGCGCACTTAAGCGATCCAAAAGAGAGGCCATTGTTGAACAAGCAGGAGGATAACTTGAAAAGAACGAAAAGCGGGAGGAGGAGTCTTGACAGTTGCTGTGCAAGCTCAGAATTGCCGCTCAGAAAGAGGTTTGTATGTTCGTGTTTGGTTTTGGTGGCAGTTCAGTGGACCGTGATCGCAACGTCAATCGGACTCCCCGACTCCTGAGTTTCTCGATTGAAGGTGATGGTTTGTATTTCCCTCGCCGACACCGATGAGAGCCAAGGGCATTTGGGGGCGAACAAGGGCGAATCCGATAGGGCTATATTACGGCCTAGCATGAGCTTGGTGGCCTACAAAGACTGCCAAATTTATTGATTCATAGTCTTTTTCATGATAACAATCAGTATAAATGCGATACCGTGTACTATCATGAAGTTGGTCACTCCCGCAGTCGCGCAGGTATGTGAAGTTACTCGTTGCAAACGCAAAGATACGAGCAGGGGCAAAGTGGGCTTATGCTAACTCGGAGACCACAAGACCCAGAACGGAACCGCAGCGCGGAGGGTCCGTTACGGACGCGTCATATCATGCGGAATCTTAGAGATAGAGCGGTAACATGTACTTGGATTTTGATCGTCAGCTCAGAGCGCGCCTGAACAATTCGCAGCGACAAGACATTGGACACAGAACACATCCGTATAACACTGATAACAAGACGAGCGGGAAGTGCACTCCCGACAAAGGCCCAGAGGATGCGTATAGATAATAGGAGCGATCGTAACCTGTGTGGACTTCAAAGGGCAATCAGTATCACGTCGTATTCAAGTTGAAAACGAAGAATCAGAAGTGTCAAATTCTGGAGCACACCCACGCAAGGAGGTATTCTCCCTGAAGAAATTCAAAACCAAATACCAAAGCATCACGTATACCACAAAATCATTGAAAATGCAACTCACCTGTATCCAGAACCCTGGATTTCTACGTTGATGAAAATCGAACGACGAACGTTCAAGAAGTGAAAAATAGTGCGGACGATAGCCGCGCCGAATGAGAGTAAGCCCCATTGAGTTGACGACTCTCCGATTAGAGAGCCTACAATCGCATAACTATGTCTATGAGCAACGAAGTGCCAACCGCATACTTAACTGCCCAAACACAGCCGTGCTCATATCTTCGCATGGCTGTGCCCTGTGATGAACAGCTGGTAGCAGATAGGCAACAGAGTCAGCAAGCGGAGCTGAACTGGTTCGCGTACAAACGACTGCGAAAGTCCAGCAAATCGACCTCGCCTAGCCAGCCTCGCCGTCCTCAGCTTGCTTAACGCTGGGCGCTTTCCATTGGGGCGAGGAGGCATTGCTCTGTGTCTCCGGGGACTTTTCCCACAGCGTAAAGAGAAGAGCGTAAAGCCCTTCTGTGCGTGAGCTGCGACAGCGATTCTTCAGACGGCGTGGTGTGTATGAAGTAGAAAATTGTCGGAGGCTTAAGAGCGATCATTTCAACCTCCGCTGAGGGCCGCCGACAAGCCGGGCATGCTTCCCCATTTTGTCCCACTCGCTGTGCAACTACAGGCGCTGTGTCCAGTCTTACGTCTACAATGGACTCGGAGAAGACCAAGAGCGATCCGTCGACCTCCTCGAACACCTCAACAACCAGCCCCCCGCAAAGAAACCAGAGGATTCGTGTGTATCGCGGTTGGCCGTCTATTCATGTGGTCCGACCTCCCAGTGGCAAGTGGCGCATTCCTGTGCTCTCCTGCAGCGATCTAATGCGAATTGTGTATGATCCCCAGGTAGATACTCACCGCACGCAGATGAGCACTGTTTCACCTATTGTTCCCAAAGTGCCTATGGAAGGGCTAAGAATCAGGAGCCGTGGTGTCGCTCCCTGTGCATTCGACGGGTCTTCACGCACGAAGTGAAAAAGGTTCTCGCTCACGACAAAGCGGTAAAACCTTACCCTCTCCCGCCTGAAGGGCAGGAGGCCGATTACCGTCATGGCCCCAACGATATTCGGTTTTGGGAGGAAGGCTGGTACCTTTGGACCAGCAAGAGTCGGTGGGCGGCTCAAGAGAGACTTGATCTGATGATGTGGGACCTTGGTCAACAGGATCATTGGCAACGTCACAAAGACCAAGTGGAGAGGGAATGGGACGAGTACTGGGCAGAGCACGAAAAGCAGCGACTGGGTGAGGAGGAGCCACAAGAGGGCGGTGCTCCCACTCCCGCTCAAATAGGTCACCGCCAAAACCACATACGGTTAGATGGTACGCCCTATCCTGTAGGCGGGCACATGCTTCCCAAGCAACCTTCACATACCCATCCGTGGTGAGTGCTTGTGGTATTATATGGGTGTATTGCACTCACCTGCACATCTCTCAGGCAACACTCTCTGATGGTCCGACTCCCACCTCCGTTCTCTCCATTCTTCCAACCAATACAAAACCTGCTGACACCGACGTTCAAAGTCATGACTCTTTTACGCCGAAGCTACGAGTCGGGAGCGCAGGGCGAGCTCGCTAGGCGCATGTGGGAGAAGGCCTGTTCACGGGATCCATTCGTATTGGCCAGTACCGTGTGTCGGAAGATGTGGGACAAATGGAAGGAGGGTCCACCGGATGATACGCACTCTGATATTTAAACACATTCGTCTCCTTATAATATACCGTGACAGTATAGATGTCGGATCTGAGCCTGCAGGTGGTAATACAGGCGCCCACCTTGGAGTTAATATTATATTGATTCTTTAACGATACGACAGTAAGGCATGATGGCCGAGCGGTCTAAGGCGCCAGAATCAGGCTGACGTAATCTGGTCCTTCGGGGCGGGAGTTCGAATCTCCCTCATGTCATTATTTTCCTCGTCAAAGTTTTTGTCCTGGTTGGATCGTGATAACAGAAGTTGATCACCAAACCTCAAGTTGATTGGCAAGTCTGTGAGTGTCAAAAACCACATATCGCCGCGAACAAAACAAAATCCACAGTCAGAATCCACTAAATCAACGTTGATGGCAAAATATACGGACTCCGGGAAACCGAAGCACGAAGCACAAGTACGTTGTGACATGAGGGAGATTCGAACTCCCGCCCCGAAGGACCAGATTACGTCAGCCTGATTCTGGCGCCTTAGACCGCTCGGCCATCATGCCATAAATGTAATCTTGAAGAACGTAGAATATGATGTCTTCACATCACCCACTCCGTCAAAGAATGGGTGAGGATTTCTGTTGTGTTTTGCGCGCCTTGTGCTCCAAGCAAAGTGAGTACAGGTTCATCGACCTCGGTGTTCTCCATATGTTTGTCTCATTTATAGCCTTCCCTTCAACATCATCGGCTCTGCCTGCACTGGGTCTGCCATCGTTCAAACGTGAGACTTCGATACCTTTAGAATCCTACGATCTGTCTATTTGTTGGGCATGTGGGGTTCGGATTTGTGACAGTCAGAGTTGATGACCTGACCTAGGTGTTGACCTAGCTTATGATGGGCTGCCGTTGTGCATGCGCATACCTCGGCAAAGCTGCATAAGCGCCATGACGACTAACCCTTCGGCGACTTGATAAAAGGAGCTCAAATGGAAGGCTCCTAAACACAACTCTTCCAATATCATGAATCTTTGCAGTGACTGCTTCAAAGGTGTTCGGCATGAAGGTGTTCCCGAAGGTCAGCATTGCTGGTTTGGAACATGAGTGCATCCCTCACTGTCTCTCGCCACGTCCAGGGAAACTCGAAACAATTGGTGGAGTTACGTGCTATGTTGGGACGCCCAGTGGCGAGTACGCCAAGGACACAGTCCTTCTCTTCCTGACGGATGTTTTCGGTGTCGAGTTTTTGAATAATCAAGTCTGTACCGATTGGCGTGATTCCGAGCATCACGCTAAATTCTCGATTCCAGCTCCTAGTGGATGGTTTTGCCGAGAACGGATTCAAGGCAAGTCCAGAGTTCTCTTGTTGGCGTGCGCAATCTAAAGGATCACAGGTCATCTGCCCCGATCTTTTCAAGGGGGATGCAGTTCCAGAGAGTATGTTGGGACCAGACGTGCGTTCATTGCGCAAGATTGTGTTCCTGTTCCAACTGAGAGCGATTGTTGCGCAGGGAAATCGCATTGACACCAAGGCCTGGGCATCAAAGCACCCACCCCACGAAATCCGTTCGATCATTGACAAAGTGATTGCAGCCCTCAAAGATGAAGGTGTGGTGAAATTTGCCTCGACTTCTTACTGTTTCGGTGGTATGTGATATGATCTCATTTCCGGGCCTTTTGATGGAGCTTGGGTTTGATTCTGAACAGCTCCATATACTTTCCAATTGGCTTTCGAAAATATCACCAAGGTGTCCGTGTGTGCCCATCCTTCGGCTCTGAAGATTCCCGAAGACTTGGAGGTAAAGTCACGACCTTAAAGCTATATCATATCATAAGTGCTGATCGTTTTACTGTGGTAGAAATATGCCGAAATGTCGAAAGCACCTCTTCTGATTAACTCGTGCACGGTTGACCCACCGTTCCCTCCCGAAGCTCGGGCCAAGGCCGACGAAATCCTAGGTGGAGGGAAGTTTGCTCCGGGATATCAGCGAGAATATTGGGAGGGGTGCACGCACGGATTCGCTGTGAGAGGGGATATGAGCGACCCCAAGGTGAAGGCTGGAAAAGAGGGTGCCTTTTTGAAGAGCGTGGAGTTCCTAAAGAAACACTTGTAGAGCATTTATCACGACTCAGGCAGCTGGAAAGAACACAGAGATGCTCGTACATCTATTAAAATTTTGTCTATGTACTCAGCTTACTGAGCTTTGACCGATGTCAATACTTACTCGTGCCGCCTATATTTATGCACTTGCCTCGATTCCCAAGCTGTTCGCTCGCATCCAGCAACGTTCTTCCATAAAGCAGGGCTGCGCCTGTCCTGTTCAGCGTGAGATGAAGTAGCGCAAAGAAAATCAGCGGTCTGCGATAAGGCCTCGGAACGGTTGCGAAGCCTTTGTCTGCGAGAAGAAAGCGTGGGGAGAGGTGGAAAGCTTCGAGGGATCAGGCGTAAACGCATGCAGCTCTTCGTCCACTTGTACCGCTGGGAAACTGAAACTTGCGCGAGTTCGGTGTGAGTAAATTATCTCCACTTTCACTCGCTTTCTCACCTTTTCCCCCTTGGTCTCCATATGAAGCGTTCTGAAGCGTTCTGATCCTTTGCATGAGAGTCGAACATTCCTTGATGGTTCGGGCTGAAGTGAATCATGATGCTCTATCAAAGCCGAATTCCAAGGAATCCTTTCTCCATGGCAAATGATGTCTGAAGGTGTCCGTGGTACCTGAGCACCCCAGTAGATTCCACCGAGGCTTTCAGCGACACGCCGCGGACTCTCGAAATCGTCGACTCGTGCTGATTGTGCGTTAAATGCTGGCAGGGCCATCTGCCACTCGTCGCGTTGGCACCTCAGGCTAGCACTGAATCTGAAAGCCACCGCTTGTCGCTGCCAGATGTCGCTTGCCGTCCACCAAGCCAAGCAGCAACACCGGGGAAATATGGCTACTGACCTCTAGCCGGATCCGGGTGACACACTGGAGAGGGAACTCCTCAAGCTGACCACAAATTTCCTCAGTGACTTTGCGGATGTTTATCTTATCATCAGTACCCATGGTTCGATGCGCAGCGATTCCGACGAGCCGTGAGTACTGATTTCTCAAACTCGTCTTCGAGCATCTAATAAAATGGCGTCGAAATAGTAATGCGCTGGATCAAACCCATGGGTATGATCGCTGATTGTGCGAAGCCTCTTCCAAGTTAGTTATTATCCGTGTGAGTGAATGGTGCGTATCTGATTAGATAGTCTAAGTGAAGCTAAACACACTCTATCACTAGTACAATTACAGTGCCCGTTTCTTCGTCCAGAATTTCCCCTCCATAATAGAAAATGCCCTGGAATTGGCAGTTCTCGGTTGCACTCGGCAAGGAAGTTATATAAGGATGCTTGCTGGCAGGACTTGCTCTCCTTCCTAAACTCCGTACACACCCCACCGATCCTGCAACGATGTCCAACAGAGCCAAAATCGAATCTCTTCTGGCGATGGCCAACTCGGCCGCACAGGAGGCTATGGCCCTATACGAGAAGGCCGGAGGAGATGTTCCATCCCTTGACTCCACCGGTCCTCACCCTTTGGATGATGCCATCGACACCGTTGCGTTGAAAAGCGCCATTCGTACCCTCGAGGGGGCTTGCGGCCAGATATGCACAACATTGGCGCCTCCATCGCATACGGCAATAAACGTGAGCATGTATTCATCACATTTGTCCGAGGGGCTAATCAAAGCTCGCTCAATTCTTCCAGCTTGTACAAGTTTATGACTACGCTTGCGTGCGGGTTGTACTCCGGGAAAACATTACCAACATCCTCATAGACTACCCCAACGGTATTCACGTCAATGAGCTCTCGAAGATCATCAAGGTCGACTCGAAGAAGCTTGCTCGTGTCATGCGTCTACTTTCAACCAGGGGTTGCTTCAGAGAAGGTAGCTACCTTATTGCGCTGACATTCTTCAAACTAACATGGATGTCCACGCAGTTGACACGGACGTGTTCGCAAACAACCGTCTGTCCCTCATCCTTCACAGTGAGAACCCAGTTCGGCACATGGTCAGCTTGCACGTCGAGGCATGCGCGAAGGGTGCCGGTGTCTTCTACGAGACGCTCAAGGAGCCTGAGCACGCATATTCGTACGATCCCGCTCATGCTCCTGTCATGTACGCCATCAAGCCTCAGGGTATCGAAGGAACCTTTTTCGACTGGATGAGACTGGATGTAAGCTTCTTCGAGACCTTCATTTAAAATCCCAGCTAATCACACTATATAGGACAGCAGACGAGTGGTAATTACGGTCTCGCTGCTTCATAAATTGTGCCTAATGTTCTTTCACAGAGCTACCATCGCTCGATGAGAGGTCTCAATGGCATCATGGGCTCTCTTGCCGTCCTTACCAGTGCGTTCAAGTGGATTCACCGTGCCTTCTGTCACTCACTATTTACTTGCAGATTTCCCCTTCGAGAAGTATTCCACAGTTGTCGATGTCGGTGGTGGAATTGGTGCCTTCTCTCTCCCTCTCGCCAAAACACACAAGAACGTCAAGATCACCATCCACGATCTTCCGGAGGCGCTCGTCCAAGCAAGAGATGTAAGCCCCTCTTCTACAACAATTGTACTCCCCGAACTCATCATCTGCTTGTAGATCTGGGCCAAAGACTGCCCCGAGGCTGTACAGGAGGGACGGGTAGAGTTCGCTGAGCTCAACTTCTTCGAGCAAGTCCCGGTCAAGGGCAAGGACATTTACTACGTGGGTTGCACCTCAGATCTATTCGCCGTCTCCGGTTGTTGACCGAGGACATCGACAGCTTCGCAACATCATCCATGACTGGCCCGACAACGAAGCTGCCCTCATCCTGCGCAATGTCCGACAGGCTCTGGGGCCCAACAGCCGAGTGCTTGTTCGTGAGTAAAGCCTTGCGAGTCACTGAGGACGAAGTTAACGTTTACTTCACTAGATGACTACGTTCTCCGACAACTCAGCCGTAAGCAAGCAGAAGTTGAGGCCTCGACGCTCGGTGCCGTAGTGGTCAGTACAACGGTCTCCGTATACTGTGCCAGAACTAATAGGTCGCGATAACCAGGCTCCCGAGCCACTGCTACCAAACTTCGGTGTTGGAAACATGCGTTCGTACCAGCAAGATATGACCATGTTGATTCTACACAATGCGAAGGAGCGGACTCTCCAAGACTCCTTGGAGCTCGCGTCAGTACTTTTCGCCCCATGTCCCTGGTTATTTACCTGACGCGTCTTTTCCAGAACCGCGGCTGGCTTGAAACTTGAAAAGGTTTGGGATCTTGCCGAGGCATGCGTGCTTGAGTTTATGGCTGCCTGAAAGTGAGGGGAGCCCAGCCCTTGTGCAGTTCTGGCTGCATGTGGCCACACGTGTGTTCATCCACACGAACGTCCCCTTGTACATGCGACGCCTCGTATGTATCGAGGCGTAGGCCACGCCACTCATGTATCTACCATATTACTTGCGCCCCCACGGTCGCCTCTGTATTCTAAAAATGAAGTGTACAAACAAGGCTGTTTTCCGAGGATCATCAGGCCTAGGTGATAATCGATGAGTATGCGGATATATCGTATTGAACAAGTAAATACCACGGGAAGATGATAACATCGAGTGTGAATAGAACCAAGACGATCATGGTGTCCAAAGGGCTTTGGCTTGGTTCCACACTTTGACAACCCCCGTGCCGATACTGGGCGAAGGCCAATTAGTAAAATGGATGGGAAATTTTGGTGAGCAGAACTCATACTTTGCTTGCTCGACCTCATCCAATGGAATCCATCGTGCGCTCACGGGTGCTTCCTCGGTACTCCCGCCTTCCCCAACATTCGACTCTTCCAAAGCCTTCCTCCGCTTGGCCACGCATCCCGTCTCTTTCCCACTTGATTTGCCTTTGCCACCTGCCTTCTTCACTACCGCTGCGGGCTCAAGGACTAACTCAGGTGGATCATTCCCACCACCCTCCAGCACCACCCATTGCACGCGGTAGGTTTTCTTGATGTGAGAGAACACGTGAACGACGTCGCCCGCTGGCTTGATGTGCACGATTCGTGTCGCACCACCCAAGGTTGTACCGGCTGACTTTGGGTTATAAGGCGCCGGGGGGTGCACTAGGAGCCTCTCGAGAAGCGTGCCTGGTGACTTGACGAGAGCCGCTGCAGATGCGGCTGCGCCTGAGAGGTTTGTTAAGGTAGGGAATTCATGTAAACCAGCAAGAAGACCTGAGTTTAAGAATACGTTAACAACATGAACAGAATACTTCAACCAGACATACCTCCCTCAGGTCTTCGGACAAGCAGAAACCATCGTTTAATTCCGTCCTCGCTCCGCCATTCAATGACGTTCACCGAGTCAAGCTCCTCCCTAGCTTTCTTACGCACAGCCTTCATCGGATATACAGTGACCAGACCCCTGCTGTCCTCCGGAAGGGCTTCGCAAAGCGTGCAGAGCTCCTCAATTTCAGGTTCAGCTGTGACTTCAGCATTCGCCTTCCACCCACAGGAGTCTAGTCAGAATGATGGAAGGCAGCGATGCCAAAACGACAGACCTTCACACCGGTCTTTTGGTATGCCTGACACCGTGGCTGGAGAGGACATTCAGAGCATAATGGGTCCCGGACTTTGCATACGGTGCTTCCCAGCTCGATGAGAGCTTGATTGATGTCGCCAGGGCGATTTGCTTCCTCTATAAATGCTTCCGCGCCTGCCCAGAGGATGTCTAGGGTCTGTTTAGCTTTCGGAGGAGCGTACAGTGCCAGGAAACGACTCAGGAGCCTCTGCACATTGCCGTCCAACTAACAGTCTCAGTACTCGCCGATTGTGACTACACCACTAAAAGCGTGCAGTTCAAAGGAAGTAACGTACCACAGGGACGCATTGGTTATATGCAATGGAACATACTGCGCCAGCACTGTACCGCCCGACCCCTGGAATCTGTGATTGCATTTCTTTTGCGTTGTCCGGAAGGCGTCCATTGAAGTCTGCGACAGCTTTCTGGGCACCTTTCAGGAGGCGCGCCGCGCGAGAATAGTATCCAAGCCCTTTCCAGAGACTATTGACAGACTCAATGTCTGACGCTGCGAGGTCTCTGATTGTGGGGTACCTTATAAGCAAAATGTTCAACAAGGGAGTCCGGCTGAGCGAGACATGTACAACGTACTTTTCCATCCATTTCTTGTAGTAGGGTATCACAGTAGCTACTTGTGTCTGCTGAAGCATGATCTCGGAAATCCAGACCTTTGAAAAATGGTGCGTATTGCGTGAACTTGGCTCGGAAAGGGCAAAACTAAGAAATATCACCTCATACGCCCTCTGTGCTCGCCCTTCTACGTCTAATGTCGCGTCAAAAGGCTTCCGCCATGGCATACCTCTGGTTTCATGCACCCTGTCGTACCACTGGAGAAGGGCTACACGCGTGGCACCAACATTCTCCGAGTTCACGGAGTGCAGAGATACAGCATGGGGACTAGAGCTAGCACTTTCGTCTCCGTCGCTTCCCGCAGCCTTCAAGCTTTCAAACTTCCGTGTGGGTTTCGAACGATGCTTTCTGGCTCGCGCTGGTGTTAACGTTGATGGTTCCCCATTATAAGACCCATCGGAATCCGCGTCATCGTCATACTCGTCTGCGGAAAAATGGTCGGGGGCGCGCTTCCTTTTCGCCATGGGCTTTTCTTTGGGAGGTTGGGACAAAGCAGAAGATTAACACAGTAGGGAAAAACAGGGAGAAGCTGTTTTCAGTGTGTCATAGTGGCATCCTCATTCCAGATTCACAGCCCAAACTGCAACGCCACAGACGCGTTGGGCGGACATACTTAGCGAGAGCTTCGAGTGGCTGGACAGGCTGAGGTGATGAGAGGATGGGAAGTCGTATGCCCAGGAGGAATGGGAGATGGTAAATAATACATGATTGTCTTCCAATTAAAAAGTCAGATGTCAAGTACTCCAGCCAAGTGGTTAAAACAGCAGTACGAGAAGAAACCACTAAGGGAGTACGAAAGTGTCGAAAGTAAAAGCGTCATACATCAAAGCTGGAAATGGCGTATGTGCCCACTACTCATCATCGTATTACGGTCGCATAGCCAACATACTCCGTCTCCTCCTTGCTCTCTCCAGTGGAGGCAAATCATCCTCGTCCTTCGACCTGATGCTGGTATCAGGATCCTGCGCTTGGGCTACACGAGAGTTAGCATGCACGCTCCACTCAGACGTAATGATATGATTATACGCACAAGGCGACGACCGTCCCTCGCTAGGCATCCCCTCGTCGTCGTCCCGTTCAGAAGATCCTGAATTCGTCTCAGCGGCATCGTCGAGATGCAGCATATGTTTCGGGAGCATCGATCGTCGCCGCTGGAGCATTCAAACCAAAATCACTCAGATGGTGATCTCCGCCGCATGACTCAGCTCGACTGACCTTGTTCGTCCCTGCAACGTTCACAAGCTCTAGATCGATCTTGAATTTTGCCTCGTCCACCCGCACTCGTTGTTCGACGCACTCGACGACCCATGCGATGCCTACCACGAGCGGCTTTGGGTCATTCAAGAGGCTGAATGGAAGAAGATAAAATAGTAAGGGCATTAATGGGCCTGTACTTCACATAGCAAGCACGGAAAAACGAACTCACCGATATCGCGTAAGAGTGCTCATCAATCCATTCTTGAACACGATATGCGTGCAGCTCTGCCCAACCCGACCCAGGATCTGATTTTGACAATTATGAGCGGGAACAAGACGCGCTGCAACAGGGTCAGAACACGTACTCTCGCCCCAAGCCCCCTCAACATGTCCACAAAAAGACTCCCTGCATCATCCCCGTCATCCGTCCGAACATCCACGAAAATCGTGCAATTCTTCAACAACTTCAGCGAACTCTTCCTCGACCCACTTCCTCCAGCCGTATCTGAGTTCCCCTTTCCTGGGGCGTCCTTGCCGGCTTTCTCCTTCTCTTTTCCCTTACCTGAAGAAGACTCCTGGCTCTTTCCCGAAGAGGAAGCAGCGGGGTACGTACTACTAGCAGATCGCAAACCACTGCGAGTACCAACTGCTACAGGCTTTGGAGGAGTCTGTGGCATGGCCGATAATGACTGCGATAAAGCCTGAAGTGCCATCGATGCTCGCCTCGACGCGTTCATGGTCCACTTTTGTTTATCTTTCCCGCTCCCACTCCCTTCCGGGTTCACATCACTGTTCGCATAGCCAACAGCCCCGTCATCTCTATCCAGCTTTGTAGGATCGAGATCGACGGCCACCACTGCTCCTGGTGCAGGCCCAGGTGCCAGTCCTTCATCGTCGGTCTTGTCTGCTGACACTATTCCGGCGTCGTCCATGTCTCCGCCTTTCACGGGGCTCGCCATCACGCTCGGCAGACTCGTCTTTCGGCTGGCCTTCATTGCGGTCCTTGAAGTCCCAAATATCCCCGTCCGACTGCCGAGCGTACCTCCAAGTATACCGCCGCCGCCTTTGCTTTTCATTTTCGCGATAATACCCCCAGCACGAGACCCCGTAGCCCCACCAGAGCGAGAGAATATTGATGCGCCGACAGTTGCTGATCTTTGCAACAACGCTGGGGGCCGCATGGCACTGGTCCCGATTCCAATCGCACCGTGGCTTGCTTTCCCAATCGCCCCGTCATCCTTTGCTTTTCCCTTGTCTTTCCCTACCTTCTCCTGCTCTCCACTCTCGTCGTCAGCTTCGTCCTCAACTTCACGATTGAAGCCCATGCTCGTGTTCGGCCTGCTCGGGGGAGGCATTGCAAGTTTATCGAGTGCGTTGGCGAGTGTCGACAGGGATGAGGAGGGTGGTTTTGATGAGAAAACGTCCGTAGTGGAAAATGCTTTTGAAAGGGATGACGGTGGCCGAGACTTCCCGGGCGTAGGTAGCAAGCTCGGTTTTGCGGGTGATTTCCCGGCAAGCACGGGTAGTTTGGACGGTGACGGAGGAGGTTTGGATTTTATGGCGACGGGTGTGGAGCTTGATGCGACGGAAGGCTTAGGTTTCATAAACGCGTTCAGCGAGCTCTGTTTGAGTTTGGCCTTGGGTGCTTCTGAGGGAGTTTGGGATGAAGATTTGTGGGTTATGGTGCCTTGGACAGTCAGCGCGGGTGTAGCATAAGTACCAAGAAGAGGACCTGGTTGCGAGGAACTTGACGAAGAGGAAGATGGTACTGGCACTGGATTTGTGACAGCTATGGATGTTCGAGACATCAGTACGACCAGAGAATACAGGACAAGGTTATCCACACTGACAAGGTTCCTCCTCCTCACCATTCGTACTCTCACTTGGGGCAGGAGGATCAGCATGTGGCACTGCTTTATGGTCGTCGGTTTCAGGACCGCTATCTCGGATGTCCTTCACTCGTTCCTTATCCTTCATAGATACACTCCTCGTAACGCGTCGGGGACCACTAGATCGAGGAACAGGTCTCTTGCCTTTGGATAACCCGGAACTTGTAATATCCTTGGATGTCCCTGCAGTGATTTTGGAACCGGATGCCGCGTGATTGGAGTTAGTACCAACGATAGCCGCCCGATCGCGCTTAGCAGGCACCGGCGGGGGAGGCATCAATGACGAGGATGAGGTCGCCGGCCGTGGTAGCCTGCTCGGTGGGGCCACTGAGGTTGAGGGCGTGGGCTTGGATGACATGCTTTCCATGGTGGCATCCGACTCAGTCTCCTCCTTCGTAAATTGCAGGGGACTAGGTTTCCTTGTGCCCTTCTTCAGATGGTGTGAGTGCTCATGTCTGGTTAACGAATTAGATGAACGCACCTCCAATGGCATTAGTGTCCTGGACACAAAGGGCGTAGGCGGTAGTGGTGTCAGTGGTGACATTGGGGGGTAAAATGGGTCATCGGAGCGGCGTGGTGTCGCTGGTTCAAATGTGAAATCTGGGACGGGGTTGGCGGGGGGAGGGGCCAGGGGTGTATTGGTAAAATAAGACATTGATATAGATGACGAACTGGTGTCAACATCCATTTCTGCGTCAACTTTGTCGTCCGATGGGGGAGGGACTTCGCCCATTGAAGGGAGAGGAGTGATATGCAGCCCACCATTTACAATATTCTTTGTAGGCGACCGCGTGGGAGAGGAGAGGATAGTCTGGAGATCGATGTGGCGAACAGGCTCTGTTGACAGCGGTACAGACTGGGCCCTCTGAGCGAACGTAAAGCTGGGGGCAGCATTGACAGCGGCAGACGAAGAATGAGGTTTCCTAGATGCCGGTGCAGTGGCAGCACGTCTCTTGGACCTCCGTTTCGTCGTTGGGGACGCGTCGGGAATAGTTAAGCTGCCTTCATCTTTAGAATACAGCTTCAGAGATGGCAGTGGATCAATCTTCGCCCGCTTTGGATTCCGCTCGGTGCTGGGACTGATTGGGCCATCATCAGGACGCGTCGCAGAAGACGTGCGTTTGTTCTTGTTCGGTGAGAGCAGGATGTCGTCCTCCGACTCGTCCATTGCCTTCGGCTCGGAAGACTCGGGGACTTGCAGCTGACTATAGCTCCGAGCGGCAAATCTCGCGTCTTTCAGTGGTGAGCGCGCAAGAGGAAGCTGGAGGATGTTATCTGGGATCGTCAGCTGGGAACGGGTTCGCTTTGTTAGCTCAATGGACATGAGCAGATCCAGTGTCAGAATTCTTCCCAATGGACACGTTCAGAGTACCTGGATGTCGATGGACTCAAGCGCTGGAACGAATTGACGAAATCTGAACACCATGGTTCCTCACGTGTCTTCGGAGGTTGTTTGCTTATGTTTGATTCCGAAGCTGTTGCCAAACAACGCCAGATGTCAACGAACCCACGTGGCAGCCAAGCACTCACCAGTAGTCAATGCCAGTCGTCGGAGAAGGAGATAATGTAGCAGTGGCCGTACTTGATGCCGAGCTCGTTGCCTTTGCCGCAGGCAGGTTTGTTCGCGCGCACGTGCAAGACGGCTCTCCACAGCCGTTCGCGGCCGCCCGTCTTGTCCAGGGCGCGAAGGGGAAATCAATCACATATCGAACCCAGAATCCCCCAGACGAGAACGCGAACGAGTAACCTGGGGAATCTTTTGGGCTGGATCATAATTTTGGACACGAACGCCTCGTCCTCATTCCCCTGCGGGCGGCGGAAAATGCTGATGACTTTAATCAGTAAATGTATCCAGCACACGACGACCCCGGTAGCGGTCTATTCCAAAATATAGAATATAGGTTGTACATAAGCCAATGAATGGTATGATCAACTAGGTACGGTATCACTGCGAGGTCACGAAGACTGCAGACGGCCCTCCAGGAAACGCTTCCAACCCCCATGGCTCTCCTTCAGCTGGCAATGACCAACGTTAATGTATAGGAAATCAGGATGAATTCCCATGTTATCGCACAAGGTCCGAGTTTTGGTAAACCAGAGTTCCGCGTCAGTGATGTCTTCCTCCAAAAGAGAAATCTCTCCCAGAGCCCTGGTGCCTCGAGCTTGATACGAGATGATGGATTGTTCTTGACTGTATTCCACTGCACTTGAGAACAGCTTCCTGGCCTTCTGGTAGTCCCCTGCGAACAGTTCGTTTCTCGCTGAAATGTAAGTTGCGATCGGGATTGCGACATCCGATCGGCCTCCAAATGTCGCGAGTTCAATGTGAACACGGCGCAAGAGGTACTCGGCAGTGTTGAAATCATCTTGATCGGAAGCGAGTGCTGCTCGACGCCACAATGCAACGCAGGCGTCATGAGGGCTCTTCCCCCCCGTCGCAAGCATGAAAGCTTCCTGCAAAATCTTGTGAGCCTCTGCAACGTTCCCTTCGGCAACTTCGACTGTCAACAGCTGGATGAGGCTTTTTGATTGACCAATATCGTCATGCTTGCGGGCGTGAAGGGACAGCCGAGCTTCGAAATGGTGCCTTGCGGCCAGGCGATTCCCATAGATTAGCTCGGCCTCTCCCAGTGAGCACATAGCCCAGCTCAGATATCCTGTGCTATGTCCACTACGCTCGAAGTATTCCCGAGCGCTCGCCAACAGCACAAGAGCTTCATGTAGCCTCCCTCTGTGCATCATAGCGTTCCCGAGGTGTAGGTTGATCGCAGCTTCGTCAAACGAGCTGAGAACCCAATGCTTGCGTCTCATTGTCAAAGCTTCTTGCAATGTTCTTTCGGCATCCGCGATCTTGCCCAGGTATGTGTATTCGCCTGCCATGTATTCGAGGCAACATGCAGCCATATTGTGATCCCGATCAAGGAGGAAGAGCTGTCTGGCAGCTGCGTATAGGTTGATGGATTCAGTAAGATTGACCAGATCATGAGCGAGCGATCCGAGGGCAAGGACACAATCCGCTTTGCTGTATGACTCGGGCGCCTGACCTGGGAGCAGTCGAGGGACAGCTTTGGCAATTCTCGACAGTGTTGTGGAATGATTGCCGTCAGGGAGACCCAAGATCACTGAAGACAGGGCAATGGGTCGTGGTTTGTGCAGACGAAGCTGGCGGATGAAATTATGACAGGCACGACAGACGACAGCCATATCTTCGCGAGTAGCTCGCGAAAGATCGTGTACAATTAAGCGCTCCAAGTTCGCATCTTCTGTGCCAATCCACGCCCCCCCGTCGTCCCTGTCAGTTACGTCTGCGAGCTTTGTGTAGTAGTGCTGTCTGACGCGTGTCAGGTCGACAGAGGGAATGTCGCTGCCCTGGTGTGTGCCCGATATGTACATGCGAATGGGGGAGAGCATCGTGTATGCGCCTAACTTGCGGTACATAAGAGAGAGCCGGCAAAGCGCGTCAACGACAGAGCGGATGTTTGCGATATCGGGGAAAAAATCTTTCAGAGCGGTCTCGTTGATACCTTGCGGTAGGAATGCCGCGACTTCCATCACGCGCCGAGCACTATCCCCCAGCTTTGTAATCGATGACGACGTCAACGACAGCTCGATCGTAGCAGACAAGCTCCGAAGTTTCCCTTCCCCGATGTGTAACAAATGGGTCTGCTGTTCACTCCAGGATTTCATCAACTCTTCGAGATCCCATTGATTTTCCCTGGCAACATGAGCGAGCAGATTGATGGATAGCGCATGAAAGTCCAGAGTAGACAAGAGCCTGTCCACAATATCTTTAGAGCTACCAACAGGGTAGATCTCCGTGAATGCTTGGTGTGCAGCGCGGGCCTCCAATGCGGGAACATCGATTGTAGCGCAACGGAGGTTCGTCGGTACCCTTCTATTACGCGTGGTGAGCATCATGGTGACTGATGGCAGGGATCCGAGTTCGTTGATGGTTTCGGCTATTCGAGACGAGTCAGCGTCGGATGCCGCGTCTTGAAACGTCTCCGCATTGTCGAGCACAAGGAATGCATGGCTAGTAGCCAGGGATCTCTTAATGGAGCTATGGAGATTGGACTTGATACCCAATGCTCCGGCAATACGTCCAATGAACGCATCGTGCGTCACTTGCGATGCATTGATGTCGTCAAATCTGACGAAGAACCGCCGATCCTTGAATCTGGCCACGACGGTGTCCTCGTTTAGGATCGCTTTAGCTATCGAGCTTTTCCCGATCCCACCTGGTCCAACGAGAACGATGTGTTTGTCGTTAAGGGATTCTACTGCATCCCGAACGAGGCCGTCCCGTCCAAAAAACATGGAAGGCCTTGGAGGTGGTGGCTCACAATCGTATTCGCTGCCGAACCCATCAGGGGAAAGTGGCAACGAGGCGTACAGTAAACTCACAACTGAGCGTCCGCGCCGCTCCCGAGTGCCCGGGAACTATCGCCGATTTCCGTCCTCGTGTCCACAGTGAGCCTCTGCTGACAGTGAATTTAGCAAAAGCCGTATGACCGATCTGTGTGCACTACGCACGTCGCACATCTGCAGGAAATAGTCTAATTGCTCCTTCCACTTTGCGATACTCTCCCGATCCATCGACGCAGAAAACGCCCGATTGGTGACTGCACGATGCTCCTTAGCCTTGACAGTCTTTTCTATGTCATTGACAAAGCTCGCGTGGTCGTTAGAACACGGCGAAGTGTATGGCGGAGGATGTGGTGTACCTTTGCAATTCGCTGAGCGCTTGTGTGACAGTCGGATCGATCTCGCATTCGAGTTTTCCTTGGGTTGACCACTTGATGGATTCTGCGATGTTGTTGCATCGGCTGACTATCTCGGCAAAGTCGTCTTTATTTTGCATCGTGTCCTGTGCGAAAGTTGTTCAGCCCTCGTCAATAGGAACAGCGATAGAACTCTACTTTAACGACCGTTAAGACGGTGCTCAACGTGGATAAAACACCCTTCGCCATCTTGAGAGGAACTAGGTCCTTGGTGACATCAAGTGCGCCTATCGCGTTGGCTAAAGCAAGCATCGTGACATTGCGGCTGCTGGTACTTGACGTGGATGCTCCTGGCGAATTCTTGTCACGGTGAACATGTTAGTCGTATCATGTGAGGTCAATGAGTTTCATACCTTCGTTTCCCAAAGCAAATACATACTCCGACTTCAATGGAGAGCAGTGGGTAGGTTCAAGTATGCCTCCCGGCACTTGATGCGCTGCAAGAGATGTGCGCGTTGGCTGTGCGCCGTGGGCTTTCAGGCCATGTGGTGCTTAGACGCACAGAGGGTGCTTCTGTGTCATTACGGCAGCCGCCATGGTGACTATGACACGCATCAGCCCAGCTGCAGTGGCCTCGACAAGAGCAATTGAAGTCAAAACAGTATACATACATATCGTTGATGATTTGGGTGATCGCCCCGATCCACGACGCTTGGTGCTGGGTGTGGGATAGGTTGGGATGGGATCCTTCCCAGTCGACCAGGCGGTGTAATACATTGCTATTACCAAAATAAACCGATTATCGACCTCGCAAGCCAAGTTCAGGTTCGGGTCCAAGTTCAGATCCTTGTGACGAGCTTCGGCAACGCCCGCCCTTCCTCATTGGGCGACGGTGGCAGCACACCCACAACGCGCCTCCTCACCCTCCTCAACGTATCCGCTCTACGAGTAAAACAAAAATGAAAACACCCCGACTCCAACCCCCGTAAGGCGCAGCCTATCGCGCTCGCGGCTGATCCGGACTCGCGTTCGTCTCCCGTAGGCACACCAAGGTCACTTTCAACAAGATTCGCGTGGGGAGAACAAAGAGGCAGACGTCGATGTCGATGTTGAGGGGGGCAAGGACGAGGACACAGGAGAGGCAAAGGTGCCTGCTGCAGCTCTCGGTACGCCTCCCCAGCTGATAGCCAGCGAAAAAACCCTAGCACAGACCCCTATGGATCACACTTCGGCCACAACCCCTGCATCTTGACACAGACCACGCGAACCGCCGTCGATCAGCGCCAATGCAAGCTGAATATGGCGCAGGTGGGCAAGCTCTCCGTCGTGACGAATCGCCCTCAGTGGAGACGAGTCTACCACCAGCAGAAGCGGGCGCCGTCGATGCAAAGCCGGCCCAGACGCCAATCACATAGCAGGTCCTCTTGACGCGAAGCTCAGGGGACAAACGACGGGTGTTCCGTGATTTTCGTGCCCACCCAACCCCGACCAGCGGAGCGGACACGCGGATCCTCGACCGCCTCCGAACACCCTTCGGAGCCCGGTAGGCGAAGTAGCCTCCACGATGAGGAATTGGGACCATGTCCAGGTAGGTCGTGCTCGCTCTTTTCGAATGATAAGTAACAGATAACATATGTATACGAATTCCTACAATGACACTCCCCCACCAATCTTTCACACCGCACATCGCCCACACGAACCCCAGTTCATCCTCTTCCACATGAACAAACTCCCAAAACTGTTATTTTGTATACGTGCAATGGGTACGGCGGGGTGTACAATGTAGTTATGTATGTAGTTATGTATCGTCAACATCAACGTTAAATTCACATCAGCTCGAGCCTGCAGATTTAGAGTGTATCGAGGCGCGAACTCCGCTCGAGAGTGCACTGGCAGCGAAGCCGAGGTACAACGAAGGAGATATCAAACCTCGAACCACCAGTCATATATCGAACCTAAAATCCGCCTCCCCCTCCCATCCATCCCCACCAAACCCTACAGACGAGAACCCAAGCACGAGCGCGTCGTCCTCATTCCCCTGTGCCTCTGTACCATTTTGCGTGGCTGGTTCACCCTGCACCCTACGCACCCCCTGCTTGCCCAACCCCCGTCCTCGCGTCCCTAGCGTCGTGGTGCCAACACCCCGCACTGTCGTTACAACGCTTACACAACGAGCGGTTGTCGTGTTCGCGCCCCGAGCTACTACCGTGCTCCCTGCGCGAGTGGCCATCGTTCCCACACTCCGAGCGGTCATCGCACTCCCAGGCCGTGCGAGCGTGTGCTTCGGGCGTGCGGTGCCTGCGCTAGTTGCTGGACGGGCTGTGGCGACAGTTGGGGGACGAGGTGTTGTGCTGGTTGTAGGGCGGGCTAGACTTGTGGCAGGACGAGACGCTGCGCTTGTGGCAGGGCGAGATGCTGCGCTCATAGCGGGACGGGAGGTTGAGCTGGTTGCAGGGCGGGGTGTTGCACGTGTAGTTGAGCTTATTACAGGGCGGGATGTTGCACCCGTTGCGGGTCGAGATGGTCTGTTTGTCGCGGGACGCGACATTGTATTTGCCGAAGTCGCACTTGTAGCAGGACGAGGAACATTTCTGGCAACCGAAGGCACACATGAGGTGAGTTTAGAAAGTGGAGCAAAGTTTGCAAAGGGGCTGTCGTCCTCTGAGCGCACAAAGTATGAGCTGGAGAAAAGTAGAAGCAAGAGAGAAAGCAGACCTAGCTCTGGCAGCACGAGACCCTCGAACGCGAAGAAATCGACATCGGTTTCGGTAAACTCGACCACAGGCGCGGGCGAGTCATCGACGGGGTACGAGCGCGTGAGCGCAAGCATCGTCCGCCCGACTTGCTTATAATCAGGGAGGTCGAACATTGGCGCGTACGGAATCTCCAGCACCTTCGGCGGCATGTACTCCACATCGCCGTAATCCTCCTCCCCCGCCGCCTCTTCTATCGGGCCACTGCCCACCGCAGGCGCGTCGATGCTGATATCGCTGACGTCCCAGTGGTGGCCGGCGGTGACGGGGGTCTCGAAGCTCTGGCGCGGGGCGCGGGGGTGTTTGCGGGTGGAGCTCGGGCGCGGTTCGGGGTGGTTGGCGTTGGTGCGGTTGGGGAAGGGGGTTTTGTCGCCAAGGGGCCGGGTGGCAGGGCGGGATTTTTCGCCAGGTATATGGGTCTTGTCCCCGAGCGGCTGCTGCTTCGGGGCAAACGCATACGGGGTGTGGGCCGGTAGCAACTTCGAGACCGGGCGTGTTGTGTGGAGGACGGCGTTTTCCTGGAGTGCGGTGCGGGATTTTATGAGGGCGCGTCCTGGGGTCTTGGTCAGCGCGCGTCGTTCCACGTCGAGGGGGCGCGTGCTCAGCATTTTTGGGGCAAAGGGAGCGAGTGAAAGTGATTGAAGTGACTGAGCCTCTAAGGTTGTGTGGTGTCACGTGCTGTTCACGTGACGATGTTTGTGGCGGCAATTTCCGTGTTATCTCTCCGGCCCGCCCCAACGAGGTGAGGTTACTCCGACAGTACTGAACATCCCGAGAGTACTAATAGGTTTTGAAGCAAAGCCGCGCCCCCGAATTAATTGCTATGTGCTCTGTAACGGAAACCGGAAAAAGCGGCGAGCACACCATTCGACTGTAGCGTGCGATGTCTGTTGTACAACGCACATGTTATATTATTAGGGAAGGCGAGACCTTGTGTGAAACAGCTTCAACGTGACGTGCAATGTCGAGCGATGTGCCGGGAGGGGTAGGGTTGTCGTGAGACTTGGGGAGCTGCTGATCTGGACCGGCAAGAGACATATAGTTCAGAACATACAGCATACGTTACAGCTGGTGACATGTACAGGACTCGGAGTGGTAAGGCCCAGTAAGTGGGGCATATGTGCGAGAAGTGATATAAGTGCATGAAAAGCATCAATATAAGAGACCGGATTTCAATTATTAACACGTGGTAGATAGACCATATTGAGAGGGACCGGCTATGATAGGAGGTAGCTCTGTCTTGGAGTGAGGGGAAGCGAAGGACGAAGCCCTTCAATAATAGTATGCCTGGTTTGCGGGATCGATACTAGATGTAAGTGGGACCTCGTACGCATCGCACGTGACTTCAGAGAAGTGTAGCTTCTGGGTTGCCTTCGGGTTACCCCACTGCATAAGAAACCATCCATCAATCAACGGTAAAAGGTGAGTACGGAGGAGAGAATACGCACGACAGTGATCCCAGGTTGTTGTGCAGGGCACGCGAATCCGATCCCTCCGCCGCTAGGCTCGCCATGCAGCTGGATGGCACACTCCCCCTCTGCACACGTGGGGGTACCGGAGAACTTTCCCGCGTGCGAGGGATCCGTCGTAAAACCCATGTGGCCACCGCCGGCGCTATCGTCGATCCAGCCCTTCGTCGCCGTGGGGTCATCATATCGACCATGCTGGTCCTGGAGGCTGAAGGGCTGTCCGCGCTGGACGAACCCGCCGGGTGCGCAATTCGTAGTGGAGGCGCAGACTTTGAAGGGGATGTCGGTGAAGAAGCCGCCCTTCTGGTACTGGGTGCTCTCGCGTACCGCGCCGAGCTGCTGGCCGTCGGAGAAGGAGATGATGTAGCAGTGGCCGTACTTGATACCGAGTTCGTTACCTTTGCCGCAGGCGGGATTGTTTGCGCATGTGCAAGATGGCCCTCCACAGCCGTTCGCGCCGTTACCAGGGCCGCCCCCCCATCCACCGGGTCCTCCATTACCACCGTTACCAGAGTTTCCCCCGTTCCCTCCGTTCCCTCCCCATCCACCAGGACCTCCGTTCCCTCCATTCCCAGAGTTTCCTCCATTGCCTCCGTTCCCTCCCCAGCCACCTGGTCCACCGTTTCCACCATTTCCAGAGTTCCCGCCATCGCCGCCGTTCCCTCCCCATCCACCCGGTCCTCCGTTTCCACCATTCCCAGAATTCCCGCCATCGCCGCCGTTCCCGCGCCCGCCAGGGCCACCACGACCACCTGGGCCACCACGTCCCCCAGGACCACCATTGCCGCCATTGCCAGAGTTTCCGCCGTCGCCTCCGTTTCCTCCCCATCCTCCTGGGCCGCCGTCCCCTCCATCTCCCGAGTTCCCGCCGTTCCCGCCATTGCCACGTCCACCTGGCCCCCCCTGGCCTCCAGGTCCTCCGCGACCACCTGGACCACCATTGCCGCCGTTCCCAGAGTTTCCACCATCTCCACCGTTTCCTCCCCAGCCGCCTGGACCACCGTTGCCGCCGTTGCCTGAGTTGCCGCCATCACCACCGTTTCCGTAGCCTCCAGGATCCCCACGTCCTCCAGGACCACCGCGTCCTCCAGGCCCTCCGCGACCACCTGGACCACCATTTCCGCCGTTCCCAGAGTTTCCACCATCTCCACCATTTCCTCCCCAGCCGCCTTGACCACCGTTGCCGCCATTGCCTGAGTTGCCGCCGTCACCACCGTTTCCGAAGCCACCAGGGTCCCCACGTCCTCCAGGGCCACCGCGTCCTCCAGGACCACCGCGGCCACCTGGACCTCCATTGCCGCCGTTTCCAGAGTTTCCTCCGTCACCACCGTTCCCTCCCCATCCTCCTTGACCGCCATCCCCGCCATTCCCAGAGTTTCCCCCATTCCCGCCGTTTCCACCCCACCCTCCTTGGCCGCCGTCGCCGCCGTTCCCAGAATTTCCACCGTTGCCACCATTGCCGCGTCCACCTGGGCCTCCACGACCACCTGGACCTCCGAATCCACCTGGGCCGCCATTACCGCCATTGCCAGAGTTCCCACCATCCCCGCCGTTTCCACCCCATCCTCCAGGACCTCCGTTCCCGCCATCGCCTGAGTTTCCGCCGTTGCCGCCATTACCGCGTCCTCCAGGCCCTCCTGGTCCACCCCACCCCCCAGGGCCTCCGTTCCCGCCATCGCCTGAGTTTCCGCCATTGCCGCCATTACCACGTCCTCCAGGCCCTCCTGGTCCACCGCGACCACCAGGGCCCCCTTGTCCACCGTTTCCGGAGTTGCCTCCGTCACCGCCATTTCCTCCCCAGCCACCTGAGCCACCGTCGCCGCCGTTGCCAGAATTTCCTCCGTGGCCGCCGTTTCCTCCCCAGCCACCAGAGCCGCCGTCACCGCCATTGCCGGAGTTGCCGCCATTGCCACCGTTACCCCGGCCTCCGGGGCCACCTGGCCCTCCAGGACCGCCAGGGCCTCCGGGACCACCGTTCCCGCCGTTCCCAGAGTTACCGCCGTCGCCTCCGTTTCCCCAGCCGCCAGGACCTCCACGGCCGCCGGGGCCTCCACGACCACCAGGACCTCCGTTACCGCCATTTCCAGAGTTCCCTCCATCACCACCGTTTCCTCCCCATCCGCCTGGCCCTCCGTTCCCGCCGTTGCCTGAGTTGCCCCCATCTCCTCCGTTGCCCCAGCCGCCGGGACCACCGCGCCCTCCCGGGCCTCCAGGACCACCTGGACCACCGTCTCCACCGTTTCCAGAGTTGCCTCCATTGCCGCCGTTGCCTTGGCCGCCACCGTGACAACTGGGGGTGCCGGGACCGCCGGGGCTACCGGGACCACCCGGGCTGCCAGGGCCGCCTGGTCCACCGTTCCCGCCATTACCAGAATTGCCGCCGTTGCCACCATTACCACCCCATCCCCCAGGACCCCCGTCGCCACCATTCCCTGAGTTTCCTCCATTCCCTCCGTTTCCACCAATGCCTCCGCCCGGTCCGTCGCTGCAGCAATTTCCACTGCCGCTGGAGGGTTCGGGATACTTGCACATGCTGCCCTGCATCCTCATGCCGTATGGACAGCAGCCGCCTCGGCCCGCACCGAGTTCTGTGTCAATAGTCCAAGCGTGTCCTTTTGCGCAACACTGGACATAGGGGATAATGAGTGACGGACAACTCGCAAGAGGATGAGTTTGGGACATACGTAGGCAGTGCCTGCGCGCTTGTCGATCCATGTCAGGTCCCTAGGAGATTCGCAGCATCCTTCTTTTCTGGTAGACTGTACGCGAGCAACACTTCAGCTCATCGAGTTATAGAAGGGGCGTGAACGGTACTGACAGCGTCGAAGTATTTTTCACCTTTACAAAATGGTTGTTGGCCTCCGCCTTGCGCTGCGGCGGTTATCGCGCACAAGAGAAATGTCAGTGATAATAGAGAGAATCGCGACATCGTTGTTTGAAACGAAGTGACGATTGCAGTTTAAAGACGACGGGCCGATAGATTTATACCTGAATATGAGAAAAGCGACAGAACTCGCTGTGTCGATTTCACCCTAATGGAGGTAGGGGGTCACTTCACAAACGACAAAGACAGAAAAACATACAAGTCACCCGATGATCGTTCCCCAGGGACATATCGAGATGTCGGCCCTGACCGGAGGATTATCTGGATGCAAAGGCAGTGTCCAAAACCCCAATACCATGACTCGGGAGCGGAATGTCGACTTGACAAAGAATGGAAGCAAGGACACTTGATTGGTCCGGAAATCAATAGATTCAGTGGACTCGGAAGGCGTACATCACCGGGTGATAATGTGGGTGATGGCCACTATCAAGATCGTGATCTTCGCCATAACCTCATGCGCTCATCCCGTGACCGTAGATTGCGAGAATAACCCAGACAAGTAAAACGAAGTTCCAGGGGGGAAATAGGGGACCAATCCGAGTGGATGAGAATGTACCTCGTTTCCAATTCTTCGATGAACCTAACACACAGATTATGGCAGCCAAGAAATGCCAAAGCCAGCGAGAATAGACAAGAACCTGTAAGAACTCGGTGAGAATGAAAACGTCGTTAATTTTGATCAGACGGCCAGGACAGCACGGACAATGAAAACACCTGTAAAAGGAAACATGCTGCTGTCAACAGAAAGAAGCCCCCGCCTTTATCTATCATAACATAAGTGATGGGGAACTCCGTATGCCGTATGTCAAGCTGAGGGTTGAGACAAAATTCAACATATCGTGACAGGCCGATAATCCCGTGGTGGAGACCTGGTACGAAGACAGATTGGAAAATCAGCCCCAGGAATATGGTAGGTTCCATCAGAGACAAAAAAACAGAAACATGTACTTCACGGGTCATGTATAGCCGGGGCGTCCAGCGAGCCAGCATTTGGTCGTAGGCAATGAATACTTGGTTTATAGATGCGGCCTCCGAGGTTGGGCCTTGGTTTCACAGGCACGCAGCTTCCAGGTTCACGAGTTCGAACGACCACAACAAGAAGAGGTTCAGGCTAAACAAACGTTCGTGGGCAAATCCGCTGAGTTCTAAATGCCACGAAGTTGCTCTGCGAGGTTCCGGCTAACGCCGTTCCCCGCATTCCGAATCCTCAAGTTGTGCCTCGTCTGGCTCTTCTCGTATATTGGGCGCCTTTCCTTGAGTGGTGTTCTGATCTTCATCTCTGCTTCACACGCGCAGGCTTTCGGGGATTCTCAATCTGCGCATGGTCAGTGAGGACTTCTTGTGGATGGCGGGAGGCATGTATAGCGGATTGCCGGTCACGAGAGTGGGCTGTCAATAGCTGTCAACGTATATCCGATCAGTGGGATCAATGGAAGCCAGGGTTTCGCTCGATATGTCAGGGAGAAACTTGGCCAGCTTATCAGCGCTGCCGCACTGATCTCCGAAAACATATCATTTTCCAAAAAGGCACTTGACTTCAAGGTCAATATATTATTCTGGTTCCGGAGACATGATACTTCCGGGGGGCCGGTGGATATTTCGCACTGCGAAATACCTCCTTATGCTATATGATCACCCTTGCAGGACCGAAGCAAGTTCGTCAAGTTTGTCTTTCAAGCACTGATGACGCGTCTGTCTCCCACATTAGCAGTACTCCTAGTATCTCTCTCCGCAGCTGTCGCGCAAAGGCAACATGCGATAGTCCCTCCGATGAGCTGTGTGGACAAGGCGCGCCAGGATGGCGAGTCTTTGGTTTCGTTTTCGTGTTACTCACGCTGACTTTGTTCTTGCCAGGTTTACCGACTGACGGGTGGAAAGTTGTGGTCGGGGTGGATGGCATCAAGACCTGCCGCCGTGAAACTGTAAATGAATTCTGCCTAGGAGAAGAGTATTTCGACGCTGTTTGTATTTCCTTGGCTTGCATTTACCACCGAGCCTGAGTGCGTGAATACTCGATTTCTAGATTACGAAGAGGAGTGGCTGCTGTGCAAGCCCTCAAGTCTTAACCTGGATCAACAAGGCAAGCTTGCTTGGCTTTGTAAGTAACTTGTGCTCTTGGGACATCGAATTATCATCCTCACAAAACTTTTCGATTGAATGAAGTGTTGCCAGGAGGGCCATCATTGGAGCGGCAATATGGCGACTGCAGTCGGAGGGTGTTGCCCCCATGGGACCGACATGGTGAACGGCCGATGTACTCGAGGTTGTGACGAGTCTGCTTGCGCCACTGGCTCTTATGCCTGTCCAGACACTCCCGCTTGTAATCGCGGAAACGACCTCGGTATCAAATATGGTCATTGCTACGTCTTGTCGTTCTCAGACAGCGTACACTTTGGTGGACAACGTGAAACCATTGACTACTTCAAGAGCGGCTATCTCACAGACGTCCCGTTCAAGATCTGCAGAGCGACGAGCAACTGCTCTCCAGGTGGTCATGTTACCACTCGCGACGGGTTCTATCTTCAAGATCAGTATACCCCGCGCGATGATCGACTGCCATCAAAGGGCTGGGTTAGCAACGCCTACGAAGGGCCCCATCTTTCGTTCACCGACGCGACCGTGATGGCAGGCCTTTTCTACGGCATTCCATCGACGTGCAGTCAAGGCGGATATGCCCTGAAGCTGCGCAGTGGACCCTGTCTTGGCGGCTCAGCGCCATCTTGTACCATGGAACAACCCGGATTCACTTTCGTACGTCCTTAACGTGATTTGCGAGGCATTGAAACTAACTATCCATTCTTAAGTGGGAGAGAGTCTCACAGACCCTTGTATTTTCTGAGGTTGCTTGCGATGACTTTGCAGCGCCTTTCTCTCCCACCCTCGACCGCAGGGTTTACATGTACAGATATTGAAGTATGTCTGCACTAAACGTAGGTTTATATATGCTCTATACCCAAATACTATGTCCATTGTTTGCTCCCTCACTCAATTCCGCCTGCATGCTTCCAAGAGCTATGGAATTGGTTATAATCTCAAGGGTCTTAGCAGATACTGTACTGAGCGTTAGAGTGTCTGAACGCTGGGCTTTTGGAAATGAAACGAGACAGAAACCAAGGGATGCAGCATCACGTTTGGACTTGACGCTCTAGTCCACCGAAAGCCAAGAGGCACGCACACCGTTGCGCTAACAGGAGGACCCCGAGGGCTGATCCTGCGTCGTAATTTAGTATCCTAGCGATATTGACTCGGAGTCAGCACAACTCGTGACCTGCCATATAGGAATCTACGAGACTCCTGACAGAAAAAATTGCAGGACTGGCTGGACTGCGCTGATGGCGTCGAAAACGCTGATCGAAAGTCCTCGGAAGCATATCTCCCACCGCCCTATCGATTGTAGCCCAGACCGGGGGAGATATCCTCCTCCCGGCTATTGCTGTAACAGGCATACCAGGGAACACCGAATACCCGTCACGAGATGATAACTCCATATCGGCCATAGGATTGATGAGCGCCCGGAGCGCTGACTCGAAGTGAAAGAACTTGAATGAAAGTCAGCACCGCATCTGGGATACGCTTTGTACTTACGTGATTCAGTTTAATGAATGGTGACGGAGACCGCCGTGACAACCACCGAGGTCGTGGAGGTTTGGTGGGCATCAAGGGCGATCAAGCAGGAACTGTAGTATAAATTCCGCTCATCGCTACTCTGGTAAAGTTGGACGTCTGAATCAGGTTATAGCATTTCCCAGACGCCCGAAAGATAAAAACGGTTTAAACTGGCCTGAGAGTTGAGATGAGCGGTGCGGTGACACGGAGCACTCTCGTGACCCGCAGTACTGAACAAGGGCATTGGCGTACCACGTCGTGTTAACGAGGGTCTAGAAGATTGGGCCTTATCGCCACCTACGATACGGGATGCTGACCCAAAACAGCGCTGATACGAGAGAGAGCGCTGACCCACCTGGCCGTCTCGTTGCATCAACTTGCTTACGGTCATGGGACAGTACTGATTATACAAATTGATCCAGTTATGTTGTCCAGAAATTCAAGGCTGTCGTCAGAGTGCCGTTCAGATGCCGTCGGATGCGTTTGTAAATAATTAAAACTCAGCGGAATTGCTCTGATCAGGTCAGCTGATTCAGTTGAACACTGTCTTTAGATCTAATCACCGTGGTGGTGTCATTGTCTTCACCCGACTCTCAACTGCCAACTGCGTTCCTGATCTTGTGATAGCATGGCTTCTTGATCAACGAAACCTTTCGAATCACGGGGACTGTCAATTATCAATTCATTATGACAGCTTGCAGCCACGGGAATAACGGGCGATCGCAGTCCTGGCCAAAAAAAAAAAAGGAAATCCGACATAACGGCAAGTGCTTCTTATCAGTATGTTTGTTCTTGTGGAATGCTAAAGATGCTTTTAGCTTGACAGCAGGTATTTTGGCAATCAATGTGCTCCGTTGATCGTCCTTTCGTCTTGCCCAATGAGATTGGATAAACACAACAAGCTGATGGGTCAACTTGAATACGCGGCTGGGTTTCGTATGGTAGGTCGGCTGTCAAAGAATTGCATGACCGTATATCAGTATGCAGAGTGGCAGCGTTGAATTGGAGTCCGGCATAGAAGCTTGAAGCAAGGCCACGTACGCGTTCTTGCGTATACTTATCTGCACTGACTGATATGGCAGCCTGGCCAGAGTGATGAGCCTGGAAAATTCTCGTCATCTTGTGCATTTGACCCGCCGACCAACAGGTATTGCCGTGTTCATTTTCGTTTCTCCTTCGAGATCGGAAGGAAGCGTATGCCCTCAAATTCCCCTTGCGGTGGTCTTACTCTTTCGTCCTACGGTTCTTTCTTCCCGATTTATCCATGGCCGTGAGGCGAATGCAAGAAGCGTTATTACAGATATTGGCTCGGTGGCAAACTTCCATCCTCACCATCACACGGATACACCCTCAAACTATGTATCAATTGCTTCCACTTCCGGGTGTCAATTGTCCCTTGGCCACTCTTCCCACCCGGACAGGCAGGTGTCCCGCTTCCCCGTTCTTGGCGCCGGAATGCAGCGCCTTGCTGTTCAGACAATCGCCGGTGAGCGATAACACTCCGACACGCCCCTGGAGAACAAACTGATCATATGTTTTTTCTGTCTTTGTCGTCTATTCTGACATCTCAAGTAACCTTCCTACCTCCATTAGGAGTTAAGCAATGCAGCAGCAGGGTCTGCGGTATTTCTCGTAAGGCACTTAACTGTACTATAAAGCATCTCTAGGGTGCGTCTTTGTTTTCCATCGTTATTTCGATTCCAAAAACGATGTCACGATTCTCTCTCTTATCACTCACACTCTTCGTTTGCGCAGCCGCGACTCTGGCGCAACAACAGACCTACTGTAATGGCCAGAGTTATTACGATGCAGTGAGTACTCCCATCGAACGACATGTCTTCGCCCACTTATACTTGACATGACATAGAACACAGGGGCTGCGGGATGCTGCACCACGGGAGTCACGTGGGTAAATGCACGCGCTGGAACAGGATACGTGCGTTTCATTATTAGTGTTTCATCTTTAATATATGCTGATGGCGTCATTCTATTTAGTGCGGTGGGGGCGGAGGCAATGGAGGTAATGGAGGTAACTCAGGAAACGGCGGAGACGGCGGCGGTGGCGGCGCATGGGGTAATGGCGGGAACGGAGGCAACACCGGAAACGGTGGGAACGGAGGGCCCGGAGGATGGGGGAACGGTGGTAACGGTGGAAATTCTGGCAACGGAGGTAATGGCGGGCCCGGAGGGTGGGGAAACGGTGGTAACGGCGGAACTTCTGGCAACGGAGGGAATGGTGGACCTGCGGGATGGGGAAATGGTGGCAATGGCGGTAATTCTGGCAACGGCGGGAACGGCGGGCCCGGAGGGTGGGGGAACGGTGGGAACGGCGGTAATTCTGGGAACGGAGGCAACGGGGGCCCAGGAGGGTTGGGAAATGGTGGAAATGGTGGAAACTCTGGCAATGGTGGTAATGGCGGACATGGCGGGTTGGGTGGAAACGGCTGGGGCGCGTGTGGATTGAACACCAGCTGCACATGCGCCAATAACCCTGTCTGCGGCAAAGGCAACTCACTGGGCATCAAGTACGGCCACTGTTACATTATCTCCTTCGGCGACGGCCAGCAGCTCGGTGCGGTGCGCGAGAGCACCCAGTACCAGAAGGGCGGCTTCTTCACCGACATCCCCTTCAAGGTCTGCGCCTCTACTTCGAATTGTGCACCTGGTGGGTTCGTCCAGCGCGGACAGCCCTTCAGCCTCCAGGACCAGCATGGCCTATATAATGACCCCAAGTCGACAAAGGGCTGGATCGACGATAGCGTTGGCGGTGGTCACCTGGCCTTCACGTTGGACCCTACACACGCTGGGAAGTTTTCCGGTATCCCCACCTGCACAGACGGAGAGTGCGCCATCTTGATACACGGCGAACCCAGCGGTGGAGGACTTGGCTTCGCGTGCCCTGCGACACAGCCAGGTATTACTATCGTATGTCTTATCCTGTTTTCTTGGCCATTGCTCGATGGCTGATTTATGATCAATTGTCGCGCAGTGGGGAAACCCAAAGACGACCCAGAAGTTACGCTTTTCGGAGGTCACTTGCGACGACTACGAAGTTCCGCTCACCTCCAACATTGATCCTGCCAACGCGGCATACTATCAATATTGAAGAGTCTGGGTTTTGAAGTTCCCCTAGCCTCTTCGTCCCATGAACAGAATATGCTAATCTTGCAGTCAAAGTCGCGTGTATGCTACTCCCAAGCCATGCTTCCCGCTATCTTTATGATGATATCTCTGGTTTGGCTGTACTATTTCAAGCTTCATACATTTTCCCCTGGTGTAAAGAATGTCTTTCTCTTCTGAACCTCAGTCGGAGGTAGTCGAACGTTATTGCTTGGGCACGCCAAAAAACCCCGAGCTGAAATGAGCTCTTGTTCTGGCGCTCATGGGCTGATCACTTTTAAACCTTCACCAATTACTCGTAGTAAAGTCATAAGTTACGGCCCAGAACCCGCAATTCACAGTATCGACTATCACTGTCACCTCTATTATGCACCACTGAGCCGACATATACTCTATGGAAGACGCCGAGGATACCGAAGACGCTGCTTAACAGCCAAGTCTCTGGAGTCTACAGCCTCGACAGGACAATGTACACGCGTTGACCACCCGCAGCGTATTTCTCAGATGTCTATCATGATGCCAGCGGGGCCCGGGGTATTGCACTATGGCAGTGGGAAATGACAGGTGACCTCATTACCACCGGAACCGTGTTGGATGATCTGGTTGAACTTGGTTTTGTAGCAGGACTCATAACTTGCCGATCGCCTCAGGGAGAACATGAAAATCAGTCGGAAGCCTGGTCTAAACGACTGGCGCCCGCGAGAAACACTCACCCAACAGTCAGCCCTACGGAAACCACTCTTGCTGTTCTTCGTTGGTTGTCCCGCTTCGGCTTGTCGCAGTCGCGGACGTTCTTTACCAAATTATCGCCTCACACTGGAGGTCGCGCGCAGTCACGCGTCAAGGCTTCCAATCGATCATCCGTCACGCAACCTGTTCACGGACCCGTCCACGGCTGTCACACGTTCAAATCTGTCGTGGACTTATCTATTTAGGCTATACAGTGTCTCCAACGTAGCGACGCTTTCCACAATCTCCCGCAGGTGCGCATCATCTCGACAGGTAGGTCAGCCTGTCCTTCATTAACGTCTGACCCCTTAGGTTCTGAACGGTCGCTACGGCCTTTCGTCATGTTACACTAACCAGCAATGTCCTTATCCTCTCCACCTCCATCGACCAACCACACCAACCTCAAACTCGCGGCGTCGTGTCCCAAGCGTGACCATTTTCGCTGGAATTTCGGGAAGAAGAGCCTGCTCCATCCCGACTCTCACTGCAGTGTTTATTCTATCCTCGGTCACATGTCCACGTCTTCCCTCCGCCCTTCCGTACAGTCTTTCGAAAAGCCTCACGGGACGCCACATGTCTCATGGCCTACAAGTTTATAACACGAGCCGTGGGGTAGTGGGGAGTTTGGTCGCCCCACAATGCTTGCCACTCTTCTCGCGGCTTCTACGTCGCTCCCCCTCCTTGCTGCTGCTCAGAGCGCAGCCAACCTCGCCTACACGCCCGTGACTGGTGCGTGCCCGGCCGGGTTCACTCTTGTTCGGCAGGCAGGCACTCCCGGAAACCAGACTCTCAGCCCAGACGAAGCCGCATACATCAGCGGCCGCAAATCAAATGTTCTTCCCAACGCATGGAAAACATATCTCGCCAATCTGCAGGCCACCAACGCCACGCTGCCCGCCTACGTCTCCAGCATTCTCGGCGGCGAGAGTAATGGCGAGTATCCAAACTTCGGAATCGCGTGTAGTGGTGGAGGATGGAGGGCAACTATGTTCGGGGCCGGAGTTTTGAACTTCTTGGATGCTCGGAATACCTCAGCCGCGACTTTGGGCACCGGAGGCCTGCTCCAGGCAGCGCAATACCTTTCTGGTCTCTCGGGAGGCGCAAACCTTGTAGGATCGCTCGCTCAGGCAGACTTCCCCCCAATAGAAATCTTGGCATTTGGCGACAACTCGGCAGATCCCACCAATGCTTGGGGTGGCTGGCTAGCGCAGATCAACCAGCAGGATCCATACACGAACGCGACTATGAACGATGAGTACATCCAGGAGCTCATCGAGGAAATAAGCGGAAAGTACCACGCGGGCTTTGCTGTCTCCTACAACGATGTCACTTCGCGTGATAACGGCCGTCACTTCGTGAACGGAACCACTGCCGACAACTTCGCCGACAACACACTCCTTCATGGAGCGGGATACCTGTGGTCGGCGGTTGCTAATGTGTGAGTGCGCATGGTTGCTCATTCCGAGCGTCCTCTGACCCTGTTTGGCGTTTCCTTGTAGATCGACGTTTGCGTCGTACTCGCAACCATTCCCGATCCTCGTTGCGACGTTGCTCTCTCCCAACGGCAACATGTCAACGCTGATCCCTGGTGGAACCTTCATTGTCCCCCAATCAAATCCTATCATGGAGATGAACGTTTGTACGTCGCATCCTGCAGCAGGGACCGCAACACGCTGACCGGTGTTACCCACTCCAGACGAAATGGGTTCATACGACCCAACTCTTGCCGCCTTCGCGCCAATGAAATACCTCGGGACGACGAATGAGTCGGTCTGCGTCACCAACTACGATCAAATTGGCACCGTCGTCGGAGCCTCCGGGGACTGGAACACGATTTACAACACCTCGGTAGGAGTGTCTCTCTTCCTTATCCACTGATTTGACTGACCTGACATCCGCGCAGGAATCGACGCTCGTCAACTCCTACGTGTACCCCGTCGTGACAGCGTTAAACGCTACCCTCCCACAAACGAACATCGTGCTCGACTCAGCCGTGTTTGCCAACCCCTTCAATGGCGCCGCGATGAAAGGCCAGTTCATCGACGCTGAGGAGTCGATCATCATGATGTCCGATGGTGCGAGCGACGGAGAGGCCGTCCCACTTCAACCTTTGCTGGTCAAGGCTCGAGGACTCGACACGATCCTCGCCGTTGACTCGGTGAGCATATTCCACCCCACTCCATCTGAGCAATGTCCTTACGCACGATCGTCTCTAGAATCAAGACTACGCCACTGAATACTGGTCTGCTGGTGGTTCCCTCATCGTAAGTGTAGTGTCTAACCTGCTCACGAGTTTGATTGACTTACATTCGTGTACCCAGAACGTACAGAACCGCATTAGCACCCTCTTCCCCACCGCATATTCTTTCCCCCCCGTCCCGACCAATACCTCCGAATTCATCGCCCAGAACCTCTCCACACGGCCCAGCTTCTTCGGATGCGATTCAAGCACCGAAGCACCCCTGGTCATCTATCTCGCCAACGGCGGCCCACCCCGGAACGGGCAGACACCGCTGACCAACCAGCAGCCCGGCAACGTCTCGCTCGCGGAAACGCAGGCCATCCTCGACCAGGTGTACGACATCGCCGCGCAGGGATACCCGACAGACGCCACCGCGCTGACGGACCCCGAGTGGCCCGCATGTCTCGCGTGCGCAGTCGTCGACCGCGCGCGCAACAGGACCGGCACGGAGAGGAGCGGCGTGTGTGCGACCTGCATGACGCGGTACTGCTGGGACGGGTCGACGCTGGGGCTGGAAGCGACGACGACGGGTGGTGCGTCAGCCCTGTCCAGGAGTGGATGGGGTGCGGCGGGGCTGGCGGCGGTGTCGTTGTTTGCAGTAGTGGGAGGGTATTTGTGATAGACTTTTTCTCGTTTACTTTTGCCTTGCTTTCTTTGTCTTGCTTGCGGTCCAATACTGTATCGATATCGCTTGCGGCTGGCGTGCCTGCGGTTGCAGGGCGCTGCAACTTTAAGGGCGATTTCGATCTGGAGTGTATACGTGTGATGCACGATCGTACTTCGCAGTCGTGCATACAAGCCCTCATTGCGTCCAGGAGAAAGGAGGGTACAAACAGGTTACAAGGTGCGACAGCCCGGGTGTGTCTACGATGGGTATGCAGATCAAACGTAGGTATGGACTCCACGGCTCTAAGGGACATCAGGAGCCTTCACGGTCCTTCTTGCGCGCTTTCTTCTCAGCTTTTCTCGCTTTCCTGTCTGCCTCCTTGTCTATTGCTAGCGTCTCTTGGGATGGTTCTCCAGACGGCAGGGGCTCGAGATTCGGTGGTGCAAGCTCGGGCTCTGACTCGCGCTTTTTCTGATCTTTCCTCCCTGACTCCAGCGCGTCGCGCTCCTTCTTTTTCTTCTCCTTCTTCCTTTCGTCTTTTTTCCGGCGCCGTCTCTCGCTCTCCTCGTCCCCTTTCGTGCCTTCCGCGCCGTCATTCTCACTGGCCTCATCTACAGGCAATGGCGGCGGCGCGCTCAGGGAAACAAAGTTCGCAAAGGAGCTCAGCTTGGACGAGCTGCCGATCCCACCGCGCACGCGCTCCCCGTCGTCGCCGTCGCCGCCCGCGAATGAATTCGCGGCCCCGATGCCAGAACGGGATGCACCAAGCCCCCTACTGTACCCCCGATCCTCTGTCTCCGCTGCATCGGTATAATTCGTGCCAGATTTCGCGCCGAGCTTCTCCTTGAAGTAGTCGGCTACGCTCTTCGTGGACGTGGTTATTTTTTCGAGGGGGAGATCCGAGTCGGGCGTGGGGGTGGAGAGGGGTGTGAGCGTGGATACGGAAGCGGGTGTGGGCGTGGGCGTAGGCGCGATACCGAGGATCTCAGATATTGCGGCGGCGGATTTGCCGGCGATGCGCTTGGATGCTTGGAAGCGAGCGCGGTGCCTAATAAGAGTGAATGAGTAAATGATAACCTTGGGACGAAGGGCAAGAATGAAGGACGTACGCCATAGGGCGGGCAGTTATTTTACTCGTTGTCGGCGGATCTTGGGGTGCTGCTGGGGGAGGGGAAACGGACTCTGAGCGTTTTGATTTCTTCTCCTTCTTTTCCTTCTTTTCTTTCTTGCGCTTTTTCTTACCATCTTGCTCCCCTCCGTCCTCTGCTAAATCTGCGTCTTTCCGTTTTCGCTTTTTCTCTTTCTTCGATGATTTATCGTCTTCTGCCTCTGCAGTAGCCTCAGCCACCACTTGCCCTTCCTCCACGAACGCACTCTCACCCTCGACCTTCACACCCTCATTCAACCTCCTCAACAACGCCTCAAAATCGCGATTCTGTTTCCACGCAACGCCATGCGGGTCCCTCTGGTGCGCCGCCCCAATACCTAGCATATCGAGCTTCTGGTGCACCTTGAGGTGCGAGCGCATCCCATCCCCCGCTGCCCCGAGACCCTGCGATGGGTCCCAGCCGAGCTTGGAGAGGTAGGACTGACCGAAACGTGCGGCATCGTCCGCCCAGGAGAGGTTGCGCGGGTCGGCGGGAATGCGCTGTTTTTGCTTGCGGCCTGCGAGACCCATCGAGGCTGGGAGAAGAAAATGAGTAGGAGGTGTTTCCTAATTGGGAGGGCCTCCTGTGGGTACAAGGGAGTTAGATTATCATTACAAGTGGCAACTATGTTGGATCTTTACGGCCACTACTTCCTGGAATCCATGTTAAAAATGTACTGAAGGGCCCAATGTCTCCAAATCCCTTTTTTTTTTTTTAAAAAAAAAAAGGTATTACAAGCCAAAGAGAGAGGCAAAGTTAATTTGAGCCTCTTCGAAGTTTGGTTTGTCGACCCCACCGATATCGCTTTGGTTGATGCATTTCCGCTATTCACCTTGCATGTAGTGTACCGAGTCCTATTGTACATTCATTTTGAACACTCGAGCATCGTGGCTCAAGCCTAGTTAGGATGGGAAAAACCGTGTATGCCCACTGGTGTTAGATCAGACGAATGGAAAATAAGTGTGTTCACAGCGCTAATGACGATACTTGTGTCCGGGAAAATATCGTCCAAGGCACTCGAAGTGGTATGAAGGAAAGGCTATATAACGGCACTCGAACTTGCGCGACGCAAAGGCCATGGGAGGACTCGAAACATGCTGCAAGGGGGATGTTGATATTGCTTCGTAGTCTGAATATTGCATCGTCGCTTGTCAACGGGTCGTCCTGTGAGGATGAAACACGAGTTACGTTGGTCCACACCCTTCCGGTAGATAGATCCGAATATGTGGGGCTACGACGGGTTGCGCAGCGTTGTAAGGCGAACAATCCGTCTGTTGATCCGAGACGTGGATGCAGATGCCGCTATGGGGTTGTTTGTCCATATTTTACTCAGAGGCCTCTGCCAAACAAAGCCACACAACTTGCCGCGTCCACTACCGCATTCCCAAAAAGGGAATAAACACATTTGCTAACCTTCCGGCCTTCCTCTGGCCTGTGCAACGAGTTTTTGAGCTATAAAGACGAGGTTTGGACATCTGGAACCTCACCACTCTGGCCTTTTGGCTTAGATCAAGTGTAGTATCTGTTCTTAATAGTTTAACCACTATTATGAAGGCACCGCCTTCATTCTTTGGTTATCAAATTTTTGCCGCCCTTGATCCTCTGAGCTCTGCTTGCAACTCGGAGGACGTGATGACCTTGCCACTGCACTACCGGCTTGTGTCGTCGGGGGATCCCCTTTTTCTATTCTTCGCTCTCTTTGTTGTGTCGCTATTTCATCGTCATTTGACTATGCATGGGGCTCAACAAATGGATGCAAAGGAATTTATTTATTTCAGCGTGATGGACTCTTTGTTGTGCTTTTTAAAATTCAGCTCTGTTCCATGTCGGTGGACACAACTGTTTATCAACATCTCTGCTTTTTTGTTGGGCGCATGGCCTGAAACTGATGGCCTTGTAGCACTGACACCCTCATTTTGTTTACCCACTTCAACTCCAACTCCCGAAAAGGAAATTCCAAGTCCCGATGCGGTTAGGCTGGCGCCCATTGCTGCTGAACCGATCGATCACTGGCCAGCGAACCGTAAAATGCCTTCAAGAGTACAAATGGAGTGTTCGAAACTACGACGTGGTTAATCATTGGTGCGTGAGCTGAGTTTTGCTCGAGATCGACGAAGGAAGGCTGATGCACTAGGATCATGATGGAACAGCCGAAGGAATGACTATTGTATCTAGTGCTGCTGATTCTACGTTAATGCTAATGCTAACTTATATATACAGAAAAAAAAATTGCCCAAGAATAAACAAAAACGAGGGTCAGCGAGGACGCAGATCCCTTTGTCCCCGCACGGCCAGCATCCTTGCTGCACAGAATCTGGGTCACAAATCGCATGCCATTGATCAAGGCTTCTTTGCGCACAACTCAAACCTGTCATCCCGACTTTTCATCCAAGGTTTGGCGCGGCATGGTC
Organism: Leucogyrophana mollusca; assembly: GCA_021014945.1. Lineage (NCBI taxonomy): Eukaryota > Fungi > Basidiomycota > Agaricomycetes > Boletales > Leucogyrophana > Leucogyrophana mollusca. The sequence continues at coordinate 47,691 of MU266374.1, read as the reverse complement.
AGGAGTTCTCAGGAGGGAAGATCTACCCGCACCTCAATGTGGTTGCAGATGACGGAACACCTCTCAGTGGGCGGAGAGCGAGGATCGGAGGACACGGTGCAGGAAGCAAATTTCCATCTTATATTATACTAGAGATAGCTACAGCTACACGGGTATCGTGATTATACAGGCTCGTGTGTACCAATATTACGACTGCAATGTCAAGGGTGGACGGCCCTCGGTCCTCCCAAACACCTTAAATCCCCCCTGCAGCTTATCAGGGCTCTCACAGTGCAGCTTCAGAGCGTTCACCACCTCGGGTATGACATCCTCGTGCACGTCCTTCCCCCACAGCACATCCAGATGCTCATACCCTCTCAGCCGCACCGCCACCGTATGTTCCGGCAGCTCGCCCCTCATCGCATCGATGTCCACCAGACTATCACTGTCGCCATACAGGAGCACGATCGGGGTGACGATGTTCCGCGTCGGGAATCGCGCGGGGCGATATGCGCGCCCAGAGCCGTGCGAGAGCATGCTGACGTCGTCGTCGTACATCTGGAACGCGGACTCGCGCATGATCTGGAACCAGTGCACGACACTCTTGACGCTCGCGAAGGAGTAGAGATGCGCGTAGGCGGCGATCTTCTGCGCCTGCGCGATGTTGGCGCTGTGCCAGTTGAAGAGGAAGCGCAGGGCACTGTCAATGACGACAGCGAAGATGGGCGGGTAAAGGAGGGACTGCCAGGTCGCGGCGGAGGAGAGGATCGATTTGCGGCCGAAGAAGAGGAACATGAGGGTCGGGCTGGCGGGCGCTGGGGTTAACAGGCGGGGATCGTGTGTATAAATGAATGTGCACTTACGAAGCTTTCATCAGCCCATCGACGATTGGAGCCGCTAGACCAGCTGGGCTCATCGCGGGCGCGAGCGCAATGAAGACGTTCACCTTCTCGTTTAGCTGTGGATGTATGCTGAGCGCTGCGAACGCCTGAGCGGTGCCCTGGCTGAACCCAACGTAGCTGAGGCTGGCGGCTTTGGTGATATCGAGGATGTAGTGAATCGAGTCTGGGATGTCGTGCCACGCAAAGTCGTCGAGGCTGTAATCCCAGAACTTGTTCGAGTTCGGGTCGTGGTGAAGAGACTTTTTGGAGTACTTATTTCCGCGGTTATTGCCCAGCCACACATCGAAGCCTACGGTAGTATGCACACACCAGTCAGAAAATGAGTCAGCGTCATACGCAGTACGCACCTTGCTCGGCGAGGACGAAAGGGAGACAGCGCTCTGCCTCAGTCAGGCAGACCCAGACCTCGCTGTTCATGAGGAGACCGTGGTGGAGATAGACGACCGGCTTTCCCGTGCTCGTCCCGGGGCTCGTCTTCCTCTGGCCCTTGCGCGTCGGCAGACGGTGCAAGCCGAGGAGATAGCCATCTTTGGTGAGGACGACGTGCTCCTCGTGGGTGTACCCCCACAGCGCGCACAGCTCGCCAAAGTCCTTCGCGGTGCGGATGGAGCTGGAGATGTCGGGTTCCTTTGACTTTGAGAGCGCCTTCTGGGACCGGAGGAGAGGAGAGCCTGGGCGGGAGAAACGGTGGAATAGGAAACGAGAGCGGTCGTAGAACCAGCGGAAGATGGGGGTCGGGAGAAGAAGCGTTATGGATCGCAGGAGCGTCTCGAATCCGAGGAAGGTGAACCCGACTACAAGAGCGACGTATTCGTGCACCGAAAGGCGGCCTATTAGTGGGACATAGACCATCGCTGGCTATGTTTGGGAGTCGTGTAGGTAACGAGGCGGCGAGAATCACAAGCCTCTGGGATTTATCGAGCTGTAACGGTCAAGTAACGGTTGGCAAGTAGCGATTGACTGTTTAGAGATAGTGGTAAGAGAGAAAGCGATTGTCTAGAGAGAATGAGTGGAACATGCCATATACGTGGGGTTGAAGAGCAGAGGCGCACTAACTCGCTATAGCCTCGCTCCACTCGGACAGTCTCCACTGTTGTCACGTCGCACCACCCGTAGGCTCGCTCCATCGACTCTTACAAGCCGCAGAAAGATGAATTGGAAGGCTTCTATGTACGTGGGTGGAGCATTATACATACATGTATCCTGTAAGTAGATCGAGAACATATGTAAGAGCAAGCAATACGCAGATATGGGGGATGGGGAGAACAAACAACAGCGACAACAGCAGCGCAAGCCCAAAGGTGAGTGGTATGAATATTGATACAAGGCAACAGGGGGAGGGGGGAGCGGGCTTCAACCAACCAATCACTCCATTACATATCCGTACACCAGATCTCGAGCTTCCCCTCCGGCTTCCCCTTTGCACTCTCCCGTGCGGTCTCGATCGCGAGCTCGTAGTCCGAGTCGTCACGCATCGTGATCTTCACGCCGTCTTCGTCCTTAAACTTGAGCCCCAGGCCCTCCATCGACGTCCCGAACTTCGTCGTCACGCGGTCGACAAACTCCTCAAACGGCGTCTCGGGGGTCAGCGTCATCCCGCGCACATCGCCCTGGTAGTGGAGCTACACGCACGTTAGGAAGCTGCGGGCACAGGATGAGGGAGGGAGAAGCGTACCTTGACGCGGATGTTGGAGAGTTCATACGTCGCCTCATCGTACTCCCCGCTGACGTATCCTTCCTCTTCCTCCTCATACGAAACCTTGGGCCTCCGCACTGTTGTGCGCCTCGTTGGTTTCCTCCTCAGACTTCCTCCCCCCGCGTTTAATGGGCCAGGAGCATTATATGAACCAGGCGCATAGGGACTCGACGTCGCACCTCTGGACGGAGCGCGTCCCAGGGAAACGCCGAGGCTGTTGTTGACACTCAGGTTGTTCGCGCTCAGGGCTGGGGTCATGCTCGGGCTCGTGTTCGAGCTCGAGTTGGAGGTTGCTTGGGCCCAGACGGCGACGCGGTCCTGCCCTTGTGTGGGAGGGGGCGTACCGACGCCAGACGCCAGGATCAGCGAACGGGAAATCTCATCCGAGTACGAGTTAATATAGTCGTCATAGAAGTCCGTGTTGCGCGCGGGTGGTTCTACATCGCCAACAAAACGTTAGCCGCATCAACGGGGATTACACTCAAGGACACTGACGTTCTTGGATTGCGGGCGCCGCCGGTAGGACAAACGCAGCTGCCTTCGGTGCGGGGGCGTTCGCGCCTGCCTGTGGTCGGCGCACACTCATGCCGCGAGACATATTGCCAGGCATCAGTTGGCCTGGACGGATCGACGGGTTCATGGTGTTGCTTCTCGACAAGCCGGAGCCTCCCATCGATGTGTTGCTGCGCGACAGAGGGGGGGACGGGGCGTTGGCGGGGTTGGATACGGACTGCGTCCTTCGCGACATGGACGTCGGGGTCTTGGGCCGCAAGGGGGGGACGCGATCGCGGAACTCGGGGGCGATGCGCTCGCGGGACTCGGGCATGACGCGGTCGCGAGAGTCGGGGACTGTACGTTCACGGGCATCAGGTGCGACGGCGATGGTGGTCTGCGACCGCCCAAGTGCGGGGGTAGGTCTCGGGAGGGGCTCGACAAGAGGTACACCTAAGAAGTGACAAAGAACGTGGTGTCAGCAAGGCGTCAGCTCCGCGGAGTACCGGAGGGCACTAACGAGGTGCAGGTGCTGTGGCACTGCGATTGAGGGCAGGGGCTAAATCTGGGTCGATGAGCGTGCCCTGAGGGGTAGCACCTTGCTTCAATCGGGCAACACCTGTGAATTCGGTCGTAACATCGTTGCTATCACTGGCTGCGACGAGTTTCTGCAGATAAGGAGCGTGTAGGGTGAGACGCCTCATGTCAGGGAATTTGTATTTCGCGGGCATTTAGATGACGTACAGCTTTGCCTAGGTAATCTTTGCTCTTTGAGTTCTTGAGCTTGTTCTCGGATGGACGATATATGACTCCGACGGGCTGCGCAGAAAAAAAGTGGTAGGCGTCTTCTGTGTAGGATTTTGGCTGGACTTACTATGCTGAACACCGTGTATCCCTCGCCGCGATCCCGGATCGCATCGTCGATAACGTTGTGATCGTCCGTCACCTTTTCCTTCCGTGCCTCCTCGAGGTCGAACATGCCCTCCTGGGCGTATCCAAGGTATATTCGTGAGAGCCCCTTGTTAAATAGCACTTCTGCGGAGAAGAGCTTGAATTTGAGACCGATCTGTTCGTAATTACTAGATTGGAGGTCAGAAAAACGAGGTCAAGGTTGGTAGGGCAACATGTTACCCACATGGCCTGGTTTCCCCGCAGGTAGAGCAGAGCTTCATCAAAATCCCTCAGAGCCAGGTCGTAACGACTGAGGAGGAAGTTCGACACTCCACATTGGAAATATCTGAGAGCCATTGAGCATTCAGCCTCTCTGATGCAGTTACCGGGAAGTAACACGATTACTCACGCGACGGCGAGGTAAGAGTCCAGATTTGTAGCTGCGGTGAACTGCTCAACAGCTGCTTCATGTTCGCCAATAGTGGCGTATATAAGTCCCATGTTAGTGAGGATCTTGGACGAATCTGCTATTCGCTGTGGGATGGATACGAATGAGACATGGAGACCGAAGGCCAAGCCAAGGCGGCTGCGGCAACGCACCGAGAACAGATCCAAGGCATTCTCGAAATCCTGCGCATCGTACGCCTTCAGAGCAGCGGCCCAGGTCTCCAATTCAGCTTTCAGCGAGAGAGACATGTTTCTTCAGGTATCCAAATGGTCGATCGGAGGGAATACAATGAGCAATGAGCGGGTGGCGTGCCAGACGCGAAACAAGACAAAGACAAAAGGATAAAGTGGACTCCGGTGAAAACGAACGAAAAAAGGAAAGGCAAGAGAAGAAACGAAGAAAGACAAAGAGAAAGATAAAATGGACACAGTCGGGGGAATGTACAAGCACGAGGAGAAGAAGATATATACTTCGTCTACATCCAGGTGTAGGTTGTCAGGGACATGTCACATAAAAACCACTGCACACCTAAATTTCTCTATTTTTGAGCCGGGGTGTTTCCCCCATTTAGATTGTTTGGCGCCCACTTAATGCCGGCACCGGCAAGCAAATATGCCTCATCCTTGCCGTCTTTCTGTCCTGGATGGCTTGTCACTTGCCCCCACTGTCTCCTCATCCACCCAGCTTCATCGTGCCAGGGCCACCGCAGAATCAAACAGACGATCTATGTCTTTTCTTTCGTCCGGGGCTGTAACAGATGGTTATCACGGCTTTCTCACATGAAGCAGGTCACATCAATCTATTTTGAACGCATGCTCCGTCAGGCTACACCAGTGCAAAAGTATTTCTCCGTGAGACGGTGGCCTTCTGCTTTTCGTCTTCATGGCTTGACGTGTGCAAGCTCCATGGCTGTACGTCTCGTCTGATATATGAAAGTGGAGAAACCATCCCAAACCGATTTCCACAGCGAGTACGCGCAGCGCCCCCGCCCGATGCAGGCATTGAAGGTTAATGTTCGGTCTTGCTTTGGTTGGCGCTTTCCGTAAAGGCTATGACATGGAGCCACAACCGCAGCCCCGTCGATAAACCGGCCCCCGGAATTCATCTGCCAGGAGTGGGCGTGTCGAAGAACGCGACGGCATCATTGATCAATCACCATGACCTGGAGAATGCTATGCGCGTGTATCCACACTTCCCGCCACGTCCACTGCGCTTCATTGTGCATCGTATCCGGTCTAGACTGGGCGGTGTGATATCACCAGCGCGGTGCTGGCTCCCATCTGTTGGTAACTTGTTCACGCTGTCGTCCCTCGAGCCCCTCCTCGGTTCCGTACCTCGTGCATTAACCCGTGCGGAAACTCTGCGTCGATCAGAAATACGAGGGGCGTCGAAGTGCTGTGCATCTCGTGCGAAGAGCGATCCAAGGCTATAACTTACTTGCGCTCTATTCCCGTAGCTCGGACCATGAACTATGAAAGTGGGGTGACAACTGAACATGACGTCTATCATAAGGATCAGAAGATGCTGGCCTTCTCTGGAGAGAATTGATACATGTCGCCGCGGACAGCTGCTGGTAGCTACTGTATCCACCCACTGGATATTGACGTTCACGATAATGTCTATCCTTGGTGTTGTGGGCGCCGCCCATTGTGCTCTATGATGACCGACCTGTTTTATACGAGCTGATATAAAATGCTCTGCCCTCGGTCCGCGTAAAACTGCGCGGCAGTCAGAAATAGCCCCTGTATTACCGGCCGACTCGACCGTCCACAACAATTTCACCGTATCGAGCCCATATACGGAACGATCTCGGCGTAAAAGCCACGTTTTATACTCAAAACGCAAAATCTGACCAAATATTTTACTAATTCATCAGCCATGATGCATGATGACTCGCTTCAAGCTCACAGATCCTGCTAATTCGGATCGATATCGCTGCTGGTTTCGCTGGGCGGTCCAGTGGAACAGGTATACTCAGCCTTCGCTGAAACCTGAATATATATACGCACCGGCGCTCCTTAGGCAAGACAACAACCAATCTGACTACACCTTGCACTGACAGCCCGATCTGCCAGGCATCCCGACAAGTTCACAACTCGCCATGACTCTGCCCGAAATCCTCCAAAAGCCCATCGACTGTCTGCTCATCGACAACTTCGATTCATTCACTTGGAATCTCTACCAATCTCTCTGCCTTCTTGGAGCAGACGTAACTGTTATTCGAAACGATGCGATACCCGCGTCTGCCTTACCAGAGCTCAACATAAAATCTCTGATCATCTCCCCCGGACCAGGGCATCCCACCACTGACTCTGGTGTGTCTCGCGATGCGATCCGGTACTTCACCGGGAAAGTCCCAGTTCTTGGTGTCTGTATGGGTCTCGAGTGTCTCGTAGACGTGTATGGGGGTACCATCGGGTGCGTATCTATACTTAGCGTGCACACGACGTGCACTCATCGCTTCATGCTCAGATACGCCGGAGAAATCATGCACGGGAAACTCAGCCCTATACGACACGACGCACGGGGGTGCTTTAAGGGTATTCCTCAAGGTTTCATGTCAACCCGATATCACTCCCTCAGCGCGTCCCTCAAAACTCTTCCCAAAGATTTAATGGTCACGTGCGCCACAGAGGAGAGTGGCGTCATCATGGGTGTTCGTCACAGGGAGTATGTCCTTGAAGCCGTCCAGTACCACCCCGAGAGCATCCTGTCTGAGTCTGGCGATGACCTCCTTCGCAACTTCCTCTCGCTCAAGGGTGGTTCCTGGAAGGAGAACCCGGATTCGCTCGTCCTCGACCCTGCCCTCCCACCGTTCCCCTATGAGGCGCTCGATGGTAAAGTAGACGATGCAGCCAAGTCAAAAGTGCCCTCCATCCTAGAGAAAATCTACGCTCAGCGGACTAAAGACGTACAGCACGCCAAAACCGTCCCTGGCACCACGCCGTCCGACCTCAACACCCTTCTCTCGATGCACCTCGCGCCCCCTCTTGTCCCTCTCGTACAACGACTCAAAGCAAAAAAACCAGCTCTGATGGCCGAAATCAAGCGCGCCAGCCCGTCGAAGGGTAATATCGCACTGACTGCGAACGCCGCGCAGCAGGCTCTCACTTACGCGCTGTCAGGAGCATCCGTCATCTCCGTCCTCACCGAGCCTAGCTGGTTCAAGGGGACCCTGCTTGACATGCGTCTCGCACGCCAGGCGATAGACCACCTTCCCAATCGCCCTGCGATCCTTCGCAAGGACTTTATTCTCGACGAGTACCAAATTGCCGAAGCGCGTCTCCACGGAGCAGATACTGTACTTCTGATCGTCGCCATGATCCCTCGGGACAGGTTGAAGGAACTCTATGCTTACTCGCTTTCCCTCGGCATGGAACCACTCGTGGAAGTCAATAATGCGCGAGAAATGTCGCTCGCTCTAGAGCTCGGCGCTAAGGTCATCGGGGTCAACAACCGTAACCTCCACGATTTCCAGGTAGACATGGGCACTACTAGTCGGCTCGTCGACATGGTTCGCGAGCGAGACGTCATCTTGTGTGCTCTGAGCGGTATATCCTCCCCTGGAGACGTTCGGCAATATGCAGAAGAGGGTGTGGCTGCTGTTTTGGTTGGTGAGGCTCTGATGAGAGCCAAGGATACCAAGGCGTTCATCCACGAGCTGCTCGACTGGCCGCTTCCTCCGCCACAAGAGAAGAAACCACCATTGGTCAAAATATGTGGTATAAGATCTGTAGCAGAGGCAACAGCTGCCGCAGATGCTGGAGCTGATCTCCTCGGACTCATGTTCGTCCCCAGCAGTAAACGCGTCATTTCCACGTCAACTGCCCGCGATATATCGCTATCTATCCGCGCTTCGCGCGCCTCGAGTTCAATAACCCCAAAAAGCCCCCCACACGACCAACTCGCTAATGACACCTGGTTCGCAACACACGCCCAGCGCTTGACCAACGCCCCCCATCGCCCTTTGTTGGTCGGGGTTTTCCAAAACCAACCTCTCAGCGACATTCTTGACACTGTCTCAGCCTCCCAGCTAGATATCGTCCAACTCCATGGCACAGAGCCCGCAGAGTGGGCCAAGCACATCCCGGTACCTGTAATTAGAGTCTTCCACGTGGGAGCTTCAGGCGCTGGGCTCGATGACATCACTCGTCCGGGGCTCCACGAATTCGTACTTCTTGACTCTCAGCGCACAGGTGATGGCTTAAGCGGAGGGAGTGGGAAAACGGTGGACTGGGACGTCGCTGCGCGTGTCGTACAAGCCGGAGAGCTCATAACCGGTGAATCAACAGAAGCTACCGCCCCTTCAGTCACAAATGGTGCCAACGGCACGCATGCCTCAAAGTCCCCCATGCCGATTATACTTGCCGGTGGCTTGACTCCAGAGAACGTCAGGGAGGCCATTGAAAAGGTGCGTCCCTGGGCAGTAGACGTGAGTGGGGGTGTGGAGACATCCGATGGAAAAGGGAAGGATATTGCGAAGGTCACGGCTTTCGTCGCCGCTGTTAAGCAGGCTTGAGCACGACCTGCCACCTCGTGTCGACTTGAAGCCTATTGCAGCGGCACATTGGTCGATTTTGTATATCGGAATCTCCTCCGAGAGAAGGTGTATGTACTCTATAGGTTGTACTGTTATGTGTGTGGTAGCTTGTATGGCATCGCTTCGACCATTCCCATTTACTCCACCAATGCTCCAATCCGCCAGTTCCTAACTTATCCGAACCCATGACCCCACCCAAATTGAGTCCACGGTCTCAGTTCACTTTCTGGGAGATCCGCGAAACTGCGTTATTGTGAAAGGCTGGGCTGGGCTTGAAAGCCTGACGTCTACCTTTGACTTCTTCCCCACCAACGACATCCACGATGTGAGCTCAATTCGCGGACAATCACGCGTTCAGAGCGCTTATGTTGCTGAACACCACGCAGGACGTCAATGGACGTGGACATAGACTTCCCAGTACCGTTTCATTGCCCTCAGTTGGCCCCCATGAGTATCAATGGCTGGGACTACAGCGGCGTCCCGGAATTAGTCGTGAGTGACTTGCGCCCTTTTCGCCTGGCCCGATCTGTTGAAATCTTTTTTCTCGGACTTTCAGTCACTGCCAGATGGCATGACCAGCGACGATGTGGAAGAGTTGAAGTCCGATCTAAGGGTCGTACACGCTGCTACTTCGCCTGTCGACAGGGAGCGATGCATTCGCCAACTAGCTCTCGCTTGGGAGGACTACTTCCTTCCCAAGTACCCTGTTCCCTTCTTCGAGGTAAGAGTCGCGGACGTGAGGGCTGTAGGCGGTTCCCTGAGCACCGCTCTGCAACTATACGACGAGGCGCGTTGCTGGCTATCTTCCATCTCATCGATCTTCCGACATTAACTGCAGTGTGTTTTCAGGTGCTGCACTCTATCAATGGAAAGAGCATGGCCTCCTTTTCCAAGTTTGTCGCAACGGTCCGGAATCAGGCTCAAGGTGACGCCGAACAGCAAGGTTAGACCGTTCTATCTCAACCCTAGGGCCTAGAACTGAGGGTGCCTTAGCACGAAAGAGCGGGAGTTTGTCGTTCTTCCAGACCTGGAAGCCAGCCAGGGAGCACGCTAACCCTTTTTCGTGGCCCATGCTGCCTCCTGGCACTCAGGAAATCCAAGCTGCTTGGCGCGCGAACATGCACCAAAGGCACTATCTGAACTACAATTGGATTCAGACCAACCACATGGAACAGACTTTCATGCTCACCCCCGAGGAATGTTTCGTCGAAGCATGCTCGTCAATTTGCCGCTGACTTTTGTGCCTCACAGTCCGTCCATGCGATTACTCAGCACGGCTTCCTACCTCTCGCCGTCGAATGCCTCCCGGAGAGCGCTCTCAAAGATGAAATGGCCATTGCGCACACTCTCGAAGATCTAGATGAGGTTAGATTCGCCTAATTTGCCGAACGATCCCGTTGACCGTAGGTGTCTCAGGCGTACATGGACATCCTCCAAATTCTGGACAAAGTCGAGCTACTGACAACCGAAACGCTCAAGCGCATTCACAGTAAGATGATGAAAACATCCAAGGTGAAAATCCAGGACGGGTGCACGTCCCTGCATTATATCAACGCTGGATGCACCCGTCAAACATCCCAAAGGACAGTTGTAGTCCGGAGTCAGCAGTACAACCTCGCGTTCTGCCCGGCCGAACGTGTTGACCAGCAGTTAGACTATATCTGTAAGATGGGTAGGGTACGTGCATCACTTGCTGGGGGCCGAGGTATCAAGGGCACTGATACTGCAGCATGGCAGCAATACATCGCGCGATGGAGGAATCCGTTCGCGACAGCAGCATGGTTGCATGTAACTTTTGTCCGGTGCCATCCCTTCGATGTGAGTGTCGTACATGGCCTTATTCTCTGATTGAATTTTCCCTCCAATTAGGACGGCAATGGCCGTATGTCTCGTCTAATCTCTTCTATTCCTCTTCTGCGTCACGGCCTGCCGCCCCTGTGTATCACCCCCGCGTCCAAAAGCACCTATTACGATAGCATGAATGTCGTAAGTCTTACGCGACCCTTGCACTGATCTCGACCTGATCCGTTTCCAGGCGTGGGAGGGTGACTTCCAACCGCTCATCAATTGCTTCGCGGAATCTATGCGTGCCTCTATGACAGAAGTGGAGAACATCATGTCCTCCTAAATGATAGTGAATTTCTCGCCGGTCAGTCGATCTATAATCATGTTTAGGAATCTCGAACACGATACGGGCCGCTACATCTTACCCTTGTCTAAATACATAGTAGTTCGCGCCACCAAGATACAATTTCGTTCCCAAAAAAATCACAGCACAACAGTATTACAGCTAACGACACGATACAGATAGCCTCTATGTACAACAACATCTCCATGTACAATGTATTCCGGTACAGTTGTTCATTTTTTCCATGTCCGATCACCAATTACACATCGGGGTCAGCCCATCAGCGTTTGCTCAAGTGCGTGCCAGCCAATTCGCGCTCAAGTGCATCACTAGGATCATCCATGACAGGGCTCGCCGGACGGTGAGAAGGTGCAGTGAAACCAGACGTAGCTCCGTGGAGAGGCCCGTACTCTTGAACAGGTGAGCTGATGATCTCGTCACGAGACGGAATGGGGAGGCTGGGTGCCATGATGAGCGCACTTCCAACCTACCACAAAAACACAGCATACCTGTCTTGCCTGCGAATCTGACCAGCGGCCCTGGCTGGCTGACGAACCTCGGCACGGAAGGAGTTGACCTCATCGACAATCAGCTTCTTCATGCCTTCGATTGAATCTTCCTCCTCGAAAGAGAAGTCGAATTTCTGTTGAAATGTAATCAAAATGTGGAGCGGCGTGATGTAGATGAATACACACGGCTTCGCAGATCGGCTCATCCGCGGGGTCATGCCAGACCTGCAAATACGGGTGGTTCAGCGCCTGCTCGCAGCTGATGCGCTTGGCGGGGTCAAAGCACAATAGGTTGGAGAGAAGATCGATAGCAAGGGGGTTTGCGTGAGGGTACAACGTCGAGAATGGAACCTTGGGTTTGATGGGAAGCGACCGGATATAGTCCTGAGCCTGAAGAGCGGGGTGGAGGAGTTTAGGTTAAGTGAAACGAAGTATACCAAGCTTATGACGCATACCCTGGGAGAGCCAACACGGCGCAGCGTGTCCTCGGACGGGGTCCCCAAGTAGTGCAGAATTTGATTCAGTTGGTCGACATAGCTTTGGATTATTTTTAGTTACGGAAAGGCGAAGGCAAATCAAAGATCAACTGACTCTCTACCTTTGTAAATCGGTTTTCCGCCGAGGAGTTCCGCGAGGATACATCCGACGGACCAAACATCGATAGCAGTAGTCTACGCACAATCAGCGACGATATTAGGGAAGGACACCATATCACTTACATAGTTCGCGAAGCTTAACATAATTTCGGGAGCTCGGTACCACCTCGTAGCAACATACTCCGTCATGAAACCTTGATTGCCAGCAGATTTAGAGGCTCCTCCTCCAGGGGTGTAGCCTCTTGCGAGACCAAAATCACAAATTTTGAGTTCACAGTCCGCATTTACCAACAGATTTCCTGGCTTCAGGTCGCGATGAAGAACGTTGGCAGAGTGAATATACTTTAGACCGCAAAGGGTCTGGTATAAGAATGATTGGAAGTGAGCATCTGTCAGGGGTTGTCCGGAACGGATCTGAGGAGGGCAATCTTCAATCGTGATGGAGCAGACCACTGTAGCAAGGGTACTCTTACAATCGCGTGGAGATCAGCCTCCATAAGCTCTTCCTGGACAGTATTTCGTATCAGCGAAGGCGGTCAAGTAAACCAGCAAGTACTCACATAGAGATAGACTTCATCAAAGTTTCCATTTGGTTGAAATACAATGTCCATATCATATAGACATGTAATCTGCACGCGCCCGTGATCAGCGTAAGAGAGCCATCAGAGGGTGATGGCGACCATACATTCTTGTGGCCCCTAAAATGATGTAAAAGTCTGCGCAAAGAGTTCAGCATCCTCCAAAATGACGGATCAGTATGAGATATCCACCTGATCTCTCGCAAACACCGTTTCGTCAAAATTCTCTGCAGTTATGAATGGTCAATTTCGATGCAACCTTAAGTGCACACTCTAGGCTCACCTTAGTATTGATATTGGTGATCTTCTTAATAGCAAAGCCTTCGCCAGATCCACGATGTCTCGCAGCGACGACACATCCATAAGCGCCCTGACCCAGTTCCTTGACGAACTGGTAATCTGAATCGACGACGAAGGTCGAGTTGAGAGCGGTGAAAGTATGCCTCTGCATGGCTGATTTACGCTGATCGGTACAGGAAATGAGGGAAGGATAAAAGACAGACGCGCAGCTAAGCGTCTTAACAGAAGATCTCTGTGTCCGCGCAGTCAGAGAACAGCCCCAATGATATAGCGATTCAAGTCCTAGTCCCAGAACCTCTATCGATGGCACCAAACACCGCCATACACTGCACCAGGACCCTTTCCTCATAGTTCATGGGACCTAAAGATCATGTAACCTAGCGCCCATGGGCGCCTCCGTGACGCTCACTAATCGAGAATAATGGAGTCAGAACACTGATGATTTTTGCTAGTTGTGGCTCGGGAGACCGTGACTGGGTAAGCATCGATACCGGTGCTTCCTTTTTCGGACATTCCTATGGACTGGGACTTTGGGGTCGGGGCAAGTCCAAGGCCTACCACAACGTAACCTCCTTTGCAACACTTACTGATGGACGAGATCACGGTCACATGTGCCCAGACAGATATCTATGCGGTGAATTGCGATGCAAGGTATTTAAGGAGGGTACATGCCAGACCATGATAAAACTAATCGACGAGAAAGTCCTTTATTCGACGCATCCACTACACCCGAACACAGCCCTATAAATAAGCGTAGATGCCCAAGGATATACAGCGTCGCTTTGAGCGACAGTTCTAGTTCGTCGTAGCATCTGTGTAGCTGGTGGTGGCAAATCCTACTTGGGAGTTGCCGGTGTCGAAAACGGAGTAGTAGCGCTCACTGGAAATGTTCATCAGAACATCGTATCACTACGGATCGAATAGAACTTACAGGAAGGTGTAGCCGTTGATGAAATCGAGACCAGAGCCGGAAGCGGTACCGATGTCGGAGACAATGAGGTAGATGCTGTCAGCGTTACCGCCGAGAGCAGTGTTCAACGAACGGGGCCAGATCTGGGCGTTGGGGGTCAGATCGTAGGACGTCCCGCCGACGTTGAAGGTGAGAGTCTGCAGGTTGTCGTATTGCTCAGATGTGATCGTGAGCAAGCCGGTGGTCTCATCCATGGTACCACCAGTTGCAGACTCGTATTGCGAGAATGCATCTGTAAATAGCATGAGACCCGAACTCAATGCAGCACGTATGCCTAAAACCTACCGCTCGCAATCAAGACGAGAGTCGTGCCTGGACATAGGTAAGATAATGTTCAAATAATTTAACGTGCTGAGAGTCATACCAGTGTCGACAATTCCTGCGGTCTCGTCCAAGATCGTGGTGCCGCCGTAAGCGATGGATTGGTTGATGCCCCAGTAGTAGCTGGCGGGCTCGGTGGTGGTAAGCGGAGTATAGGTAATGTCGCCGGTGGTGACCGAGGTATCGGTTCCACCAAAGGTAAGCTCTCCGTTGCTGTTCGATTCAGAGGCAGGGACAAAGTAGATGCCGAGTACATCGGCACCGATTGTGCCCTGGCTGTAAAGGTTGTCGGTCACAGTGGGAACCTCGTCCGTGTTGGAAACAGTGCCTTCGGTCAAGTCGGTGGGGCCAACACCGAGGATTCCGTCAACGCCCTCAAAGCCCTCAGATGTGGTAGCAACACCGATAGACTGCTGGGTGATGGTCAAGCCGGAGGTAAGAGTGACGGTATCGGTGTATTCCTCTCCGGAGAAGCTGCCAGAGCCGTAGGATACGGACTAGAAGCAATGGGTTCTCAGAGACGGAAGTCAACATCTCGGTGCTGAAAAACATACGACAGTGTTTCCAGTGTCCTCACTGGTGCTAGTGGGGTTGTACGCTTGGTCAGCACCGACCCAGGTGTTGGAGCTGCCAGTGTCGATCAGGAGGGTGTCTGAACGGAGTTCGAGTCAGGACAGTTGATCACAACAAGGTAGAACCGAACTTACACTCAGTAGCGGGGCTACCGACACCAACTTGAGCAGTGTAGTCCATAGCACCGTTGGTGATGCTGAAGGAGGTGGCACCAGCGCGCTTGCCCTTGGAGGCAGCTTGGCGCATTTGCTGGGCGCGAGCCCTGTCGGCCGCAGCAATGTTAGAAGCAGCGCGTGCATTCACTTTGGCCGCAAAGCTGAGAGTGGCCTTGCCGGTGTCGCGCTTGAGAGGGGTAGCATCCACAGTCGCCAGGGCGACGAGGAGCAAAGACAAGAGTGCTTTGGTGGGGAACATCTTGAGCAAGCGACGGATAACCGGTAGTGATTGCAGGGGCTGGCTGAGGGGATGAGATCAACTCAGAGTGAGGAATGAATGTCGCATCCCAAGCAGCTTTTATGGGTTTCCGTCGCGAAACCCGACCATGCGGGAACAAGTTCGAGCATATGATCAGCCATCCTTCCGGAGACGGAAGAACACAAGTTGCCAGATAAAAACTGATCAGCGGTTCTTAGGGATGTGAAAGACTTTGATGGACAGTGCGAGATACGAGGTGATGGCAACTGGACGCTTTTGGTCGGGGAATTTGGATCCGGATGGCTTTAGGACAAAAGCCTCCAAAACGCTTCGTTACGTGGCCTACAGTGCTGGGAGCCCGACAGCTATCAATAAGCGAAAGAAGAAGCAACCTTGCGGGCTGCGAAATTCGAATGTTCCTCGGGCCATTGGGGAGCTATGCAGCGGCGCGGGAATGTCCGCAATGTCTGGATGACGGATGCTTGACCGAAACCTACAATTCACTCTCGAAGTAGTAACGGTTCAACCGTGGTTGCTAGCGCTCCAAAAGAGCACGTGAATATCATGCATTGTCAACACTGTGAGGGCTGGCTCCTACGACGACCTGAGTTATCACGAGCCGATAAACTGGAGCATGTGCTCTGTGTCAGACACTGGTCATGTACGACGGCAACAAGGGGAAGGAAGGGAAGCTACACAGACCTTATGGACATGCCACAAGAGCATCAAGCCACAACGAACTTACCGTGTTATCTGAGTTTAGTGTGGTTGGCCTCAAAAATAGAGTCAATGGGCTTAGCCCGCACATGAAGCAGAGAACGGTGGAAGATCAACGTACCGGCACAAGTTCTACGGCGTAAGCTGTACAATCTCCATTAAGCTGAGTCGAGAGATGCAGAGTCATCAGCTGTGCAGTCCGCATGGAACTTGGCAGATAATGTCACACTAGACATAGGGAGGTGGTAGTCCCCTAGCAGCACATACATCGGTGGAAGGATTAGCTGTGAAAAACAATTCGCCATTGCGGCCGTCCTAGTAAATCCTGTCTGCTATTTCGCACAAAATCATATGTTTGTGGAGCAACTGCCTTCGAATTCGAGTAGAAGAAGGGGCTATCTTCACGACGAGGTGGAGTGATGACGGCAGAACGTTGCCAGATGGGCGTTTGAGGGAAAAAAGGGCTCACACGACACGCACTGAGCGTGCTTGTGGCGGTCTCTCACGGGGCCCGCGAGAAAGGCAGCGCTCTGCAGAGCTCGCGGCTCTGTTAGTGCTAATGTGTTATAATTAGTACGACGTAGAAGCACGAAGAGCCAGATGGAAAATACCACGATACTATTTTGTCAAATCATTGTGGAAGGGCAATGGAAGATTCAACCTTGCTTCCACCATAACCACGACGGGACCTCAGATATCCCTTTGAAAAATTATCTTGTCCTAGCACGTGAAACGGTCTGATAACATCGCTTTTCGCTCACGAATAGTGAATGGTGTGCATGGTCATGGTGGTCTTCACCAAAAACATCGTAGCCGAATGTGGGAACGATGCACAGCTCGAGGAAAATGCAAAGCGAACTGTGGGCCGTGGCCAATTCGCCTGCGGCTGGTCAGGTCAGCTGCGGGCCGCCATCACACTGGTTCAAGCTTCAAGTTCTGACAAGTTGCACTGTTGCCGGTCGTCCTCAGAGCATGATTGAAAGGTAGGCATTCCACTGTGAGTACCGACACTTTGTCCGTAACTATGTTCCCGCGTTGACATGGGGTCGTCCTTTGATCTGCTGGGGGTTGACCCATACATTCTCCCGAGTCTTCAAAACCGGACATGTAGTCTCTAAGTCCATCACTTCCACCTCTACGCGAAGGCATCAGTCTGGGGAAAGTTTGCCACATAGGCGCACGAGATTTACCGGTATGTATCACTGCCGTGACGCGCACAATATTAAAACACTCCCAGAATAAACTGATCACTAATAGAATAACTCCTCGAAGGTGCAGTTGTTCGGAGGGCGCGCGACGACGCTGTAAAATTCCACGTGTGCATCATGAGGTATGGCGCAAGTGTTCATATTTCATCATACGGCATGGAAGGTATGGAAGCATACGGGTTCTGCCCTTTCACACTAGTGCTACTTGCTGAGGTATGTGCGAAATGTTTACTCATGCTAATGGCGAATGGACAAGATACGACCGCGTTCCGCATGCTAGTACCTGTACCTCCGAGCTCCGTGGTAAGGAGTACACATGCTTTGCTGTGCCATGCACATGTTCGTGCTTCTGGACGGACAAGTTGTGCAACGGATCATGGCGTCTATCTTCGTACGTGCTCACATAGCCTTCGAAATGTTTGTTGTATTTTCGTATCGTCCCTCGAACTCAGTTTAGAGTGGTTGGCTTATGTCCATCCCTACATTGGTATGCTCTTCCTTTGAACCGTATTGCTCGCGATAAATTTACCCTGATCGCCGTTGCCACTAAGGTCTGAAATATACCTATACACAACACGCCCATCCTCCCGCCACAAGTCGTTGATCGCTGCGAGGCGGCTACAACCACGGGTGGATCCGAATCCTTCTGCAGCTGGAAAATTCCTTTCTCGACGTAAACGCAGTCGAGGCTCGACATCAGCCCCCGATGATTGAGACCCCCCACACATCTCACGAATTTGATCCCCTCGTATTATCAGAATCAACTCTGGACGTGTGTCTACAGGTGCGAGATTCAGGACTCGGCGGCAGGCTCGTCGTTACGACACCGCTTGCCTGCGCTCCAGACGTAGGCATACGGTAACGACTGTATCATCCTTGCAAGACCTTCGTGGCCCTATTTGTGGATCCTCACCTCCCGCATCATAGTATCACCAGGCGACGCGAGCACATTTAGAGGAAGAATTGGTGCCAAGAATACCATCAAGAGCAGACGACTACAATCAAAGAATGTGGGGTGACCGGACGCCTAGCGCAAGAAAAGCTGCGCCTCATTGTAATTGTACGGAGCGACAGGCATCTGTTGCAAGGTGATGTACGGGGGTCCAACCAGGCACTTGGTGCGAAAACCGACACTAGGTCTACAGTTTATCCGACCTGTGTCATTGAGTTTAACTATCGTGTTCCCATGCAGAAGTGAATCCAGCGTCGAAATTGCTTTCTAGTGGATATGCTGCAGACGCAATACCCTCAGGACGAGTTTGGGTGAGGTATACTTACCCGGTAGTGGTACTGGCCAAGCTCAGTGATGTTGCCAGTTACGATATATGGGTTATTTGCTGTTGAAATATGAAAGAGATGATGACATACAACCTTGAACAACGCCTTTCCGGCTGGGACTCAGAGTCACCGCGAACTAGCTTTCTCAAAGTAGCCATTTATCTACATGGGATGGAATTTATGACCTAAAACTACTGGTATTGAACAACTGGAAAAAATGATATGACAAACAACAAAGCGCAAATAACTCATGGAATAACAAAAGAGAGGGCGAGTGGCAGTAATAACTCAGGTATCAGAATTACGGGAGGGTAAAAGGTGTATGCGCACACAGAAAGCGATACTAAAAGCATTTTGATGCAGAAGAAATGAATGGAAGTGTCCTCGATGAGAGTTTCAAGATACAGGTGGTCGTTACTCGCAGATTGTGCGTTTGGTCATTACAAGATTCCGGTGAGAGCGTTCCCAGATCCAGCAGACGTGGATGGGGATGGAGCAGCCTGCGACAAGAACTTGGTTATAGGTTCAAGAAGATAGGGATGTGCACCGACCGTAGTGGTGCCAGCAGGCTTTGCTGAAGTTTGAGGGCTAGCAGACCCCGACGCGGAGCTGTCGTGCGCTGAAGTCGAAGACAAAGACGCAATGGAGCTGGGTTGTCCTGATGCAGACGTGGAGGCAGTCATTGCGCTTGCTGACGACATGAGGTCGCCAAGCGAGAGTATGCCGAGGAGGTTGTAGGTCGTGTCGACACTGTTCTGATTCACGTGCAGCCACGGTATCTGGTACCCATTAACGGCCACCCTATCAAATGGTGGGCGTCAGCCGTTCATTCAGCATACTAAAGTGAGCAACGCACCTTGCCGTAGCAGCGGCCTGGATGTCCAGTTTTCCAAGTGGGATAATGCCAAGAGATGCCAAAGCACCCTTGACCAGTAGGACATTACCAAACTGGCCGCTGTTAACAGTTTGTCCGGGGGGTATGACATAGTTTGCGAAAGGCTGATCGAAATGGGCGTATATTTCCCCGTCAACGAGACCGTCAGCTTGTACATATTCGATGACAAGATCAGCACCGAGGGGATTGTATATCTGCGGTATATGGGCGGTCAGCTGGAGACGCGGAGCAATGGCTACTGAGCATCTTACGTCAAAGCTGGCTTGTATGGTGTTCGTAACCAGCGTATCCAGGGTGATCTCGGCATAAACGTGCGTGATAATGGGGGGTACGTCCAATCCTGTGAGCCCGTGAGCACAGACTCGGTACAGAGTTAACGGTGACCATACCCTTGACACTGGTAGCCAAAGTCACGCCCTCAAGCGCAGGCTGGAGGGACGCAAACGGCGAACTTGCAGCATCTCCCTTGATCGTTAGCGGAAGCTCATCACTGCCTTGTACAAAGCTCGTGAGGAATCCCTGCAATGAGCAGCATTAGCCCACTGTTTCATGTTTCACGCGGAGTGGACTTACTTGAGCCACTGTATCATTTGCATTCTCTGGCTCGTACTGGAACTCGGCAGGCATCACGTTCTCCCCAGGAACCAGGTTGAAAGGCTTGGTAGAGATGAGAGTCGCAGGTGCATAACAGTAGGATTTGACTTACATTGATGGCGGCACGGCCAATCATGACGTCTTGGTAATAAACAGGAAGAGCAATATCAACCGTTTGGAGGGAGACATTGGACGGGTTCTGCATTGTCGTAGTGATAGGTGAGACAATGTACTGGTTTCCGCCATTTCCACCACTCCCAGTGATAGAAACGTTAGTTGTAGTAGCTGTGCCTCCGAATGAATTAATGCCTGACGACCGATGGAGTGAGTATTTTTTGCGAGCGAGGCATACATTAAACCAAATCTCACCTTTGAGACTGGATGTAACATCGAACGGAATTCCGGATATTGGCACGTTTCCTATTGTCGTCTTAGCCGTTACATTCGCAGTACCACTCAGATCGAACTCGGCAGTAGCTGTGTCGGTCACTGCAGCGAACATTCCTTCGAACGCCGCGTTGTTAAGAGACCTCAGCGGCACATCCTGGAAGCTGATAGGCAGCGCTGCCACGTTTCCTGTGGAAACTCCTCCCACAGTGTTAGCTAGAGGAAGATCAAGCTGGGTGTTTCATGTCAGTAACGCGAACTTGATACCATATTGTAACAAGACTCGTACTTCAGCCGCGTTCTGGCCTCCGGCGCCAAGGATCATCGTGACTGCGGACTGGACAACCTGGAGTGAGAAGCCGAAAGGATTCTTGTACTCCGCGACAGTACTCTTCGATCCTGCAAGGGGCGCAAACGCTTGGTCCTGGTTTTGCATGGTAACGCTCAAATCGGACAGAGCAATTGATTGGATGATCTGAGCGAGAAAAAGTGTCAGGACTTCATTTGCGGTAGCGGACTTGCACTTACGTTGAACTTCTGTCCTGGTAAGATAACGTCGAGGGTGAGCGACTGGAATGCTGTGCTGAGCCACGTGACGGCTCCGCTGGCACCAGGAGGCTGGACGGACTCTCCCTTGACGCTGAGAGTGATATTTTCCGCTGCCAGATACTCGGAGAACAGCTGTCCGATCACATCAAGAGCGGAACCTGTTTGTGGCACCATGCGGCCGGTGAGGTGGGACGTTACTTGCGACTCAGGGGGCAAGTATAGGTCGCTTCCAGTCAAAGCTAAACCACCTAGTGAGAACCATAAACCTGCAGACGAGCTGTGACTCCTTACGTCCGATAAGGGTGTTCTCGAAGTAAGCTTGGAATCCAACAGTGCCCAAATCGATGCCAAGCTCTGCAACCATGTCAGTTTAGTTAACAACAGCTAGGAAACGGCACGGACGTGCAGGCGATGGAATAAGGGCATCAGTATCGATGGTAATGCCACCAGCTGGATCATCGGAAGGAAGCTGGAAGTTGCTGATAGTGACGCCTGGTAGGTTGTTGAAAGCTTTGAGCGTAATGCTCTTAGTCAAAGACACATTATCGAAAATGGTCCCCAAAGCTGTTACTCTAAGCTTCGAGGTAGAGATTGTCCACTCGAAGCTTGGGTTGTGAAGTAAGTATGTGGCGAAAGAAGTGAATCTGAAAGAACTATGAGGTTCGTGAAGCATGCATGGGCAGGATGCACCTACTGGTTGGAGTCCGTTATCGCTAATTTGCCTTGCGCTTGGTAATTCGGAACGCCACTATTGGCAGCAGCGCACACTGATTTTCGTCAGGCGCGGAGAGGGATTAAAGGGACGCAACAACTTACCAGGAGGAAGAGAGATTGTTGCGATGTTGTTACCTTGCCAAGCGACACTGATTTCGAATGGTCAACATACTTCCGGGAAGTGTACTGTAATACGCACACGACTGGTTCTACAAACTCAATGAGAGCATCGAGAGGGCCAACGTTTGTGAGAGAGCCCTGCAAAGAAAGATCGAAACCTTCGTCGGAAATATTTCTAGGGATCCTAGTGAGTGGCAACATTTTGTGGGCTACTGGGTTACTCGTACGTGATATTGGCCTCCGTAAAAGTTAGTTGAGCGCCATTCACCAAGTCCTGAGCGACAGGTGCGGCTACCGCGCCGATGAGGTACAATGCAGTGTTATCCGTCTAGAATACCATGGTTAAGCGAGATCAGGTCGGACAGGGAGTCGGCCACCCACAATGGCAGTGACTCCGTTCTGGGTAAACGACAGATCAGTGGCATCTGGGAAGACGATTGAGTGGGCAAAAAAGGGGTAGCAACAACGACTGACAGTCATCCAGCTTCACAGAGGAGTCGACCGCAAGATTGACTTGCAAGCCCTTCATTGCGTTCAAGATTGCATCATCAAAATCAAACTGCTGCCCGCTATACCCCTCCCGTTCAGTACCAATGCCAGTTACCCCGAAAACTACTCACCTAACACAGGTTGGGGCACTAGTGTCGACGGAGGTGGTGACCTTAGGAGCAAAAGGTCTGAAAATACGCACTCTCGCAAAGTGGCAGCCTAGCTTACCGGTGGATGGTAGCTGGGATTAGAAAGCACAAGCTGGAATAACTCTGTAAGCGGACCAAGATCCACGTTATGCTCCTGGGCTGATATGCTAATCAACTGTATGATGGTGACGGGGTCCAGGTTGAATTTGAATGGCAGAGTAGGCGATGTGATATTACTATGACCGTCAGCGTGAATCGGATCCGAAGAACGATCGACATGGTCAATGGAACCAACAGTCAGGTTTTGGAAAGTCGCTGTGGCGGTCACTTCCAGCAAGTTGATACTGGCGGTGAAGGGATTTGAGAGTGTGAATGTGGTTGACGCGATGCCAGTCTGGACGATGTCTGTTGGGAACTCCAGCGAAGCACTTCCGATGAGATTTTGATGGAGCGCAGGGATTGTGACTGGTGACAAGCTGATCTGGGAGAGCGCAGACTTCAGCGAATCAATGGGCGTGGAGTCAGTACTCCCTGAGATCGTAGTTTGAGAATCGACACCCTGCAGATAGTTCTCCAGCATATTCTGGCCGGCTGTAGTTTGTGCACTACCCTGGGGCGAATAATGAACATCTGAACCGTGTTCGCGGTTGAGTACCACATCATTTCTCTGAGATAGTTGGCTGACCTGTGGGGTAGGATACGCTTCCGGGTTCGATTATCAGATTGCTCTGCAAACAAAATTGAGCGGTGAAAAGCGAACAGCCTTCAAACGGCTCACGAGGTCAGCAGCGCCGATCGTCTGACCCCTGAGTTCGGGGTAAGCATGAAGCATGGTAGCCACCTGGAGTTCAAACGATAACTTACTGGAATTGTAACGAGAATGCGACGTCACCGGTGCCTGCGAGGCATGTCAGTCAGAACTTTCGACGAATTGGATCTGAGTGTGCTTACCAATTGTTAGGTTGCTGTGGCGCATGCGCATGAAAACTGGAACAACACGACACAAATTTCGATCGACTCACCTAGGGTTGTAAAGGGCTGTATCCACCGTGATCAGGAGATAGTCAGAGTATCCATGATTCACGTCAAGGTTGGCCACCGTAACCGGTTTGGCAGTGAGGCCTTGAAGCCCATCAATTGTAGAATCGACTGAGAACTCTATGTCGGTTAGAGACAAAACGCCAACGGCAGTAGACGCATCAGCGTTGGCAGCGCCAGACAACGCGAGAGTCTGCGTATTTCCGAGAGTTGTTGCTGCAACAAAGTTCTGGAAAACGGTGTGCTGGTCCGAGTACACGGCGAAGGGTACATTTGCGAAAGTCAGATAAATGATCCGCGACTGAACATCGGTTGTACTGGGTGCACGAGGCAAAGCGAGCTCGGCGAATGACTGTCCGTTGAACCCAACGGTGATGTTCTGCTCCAGCGATGTGATGTCTACCGGGAAGGCGAACGGCAAAGTGAAAGCAGCGGTGGTCGCGTTGCTGCTCGTTAGCGGATCGTATGCGGTATTCTCGGTGAACAGCAACTCAAGCTCCTCGAGATTGATAGATTGGATGATGTTCAGTTTGCCTTGGTTTGGCAAGGTCGTCGCGATCTGGAGAGTCTGAATCCCCTCGTTGAGCCAGGTCACCTGCAAGATCTGAGTCAGGGACTGGTATGTGAAGCCGAATCTAACAGAACCCACATCGCTGGGACCAGCACTAGCACCATGCACTGTGACATCACTGTTTAATCCATGGATGAAGTTGTTGAAAACAGTTGAGACGGTCGCCAGCCCCTCGGCGGTGCTCTGAGGTATAAGCCGGCCGGCCAAAGCTAGTGCAGACGCCGAACCTGGAGCCAGCGTTACAGTCGAATTAGAAGCAACTGGGGCGATTTCCACGTCGCCAACGAAGGTATTAAACGCAATGGAGCTCAATTCGATGCCCACTTGTGAGGGCTGTAATAGTAAATGTATTCAGTAAACGCTGCCCTTTGCCACAGGATGGAGAACACGTACGTTCGTCACTGTAGATTGAATTGTGAGGTGAATGCCGCCCGCAGGGTCATTCGAAGGCAGGTCAAACGAATTGATCGTTACACCGTTCTTGAGACCATTGAATCCTTTGAGGGTCACCGATTTGGAGGGCAGTGTAATGCCTGGGACCACAATTCCTAAGTTGATGGATGAGCTAAAAGGCGGGCGAGAAAAGTGAACGGGATTCTGTTTACCAAGTGCCGACACTAAACACGACCTGGATGAGATAAAATCAAGATCGGTTGGCGAGAGGCCTCACCAGTAAGATTGTCACCAGTGATATCCCACTGGAATGATTCTTCGTTGAGGAGTACCTGAAAATCAATGTTGGCCACTAGCACAACAGAACAAGGTGCATGTGCCAACCTTAGTGAAGTCTGTCAGATGGCCAACGTCCGCCACCTCAAAAGTGGCCTGGGTGTCTAGCGTAGCTCCAACATCACCAACGACGTTGACATCCGCCATCTTCATAGTACCAAGGGGTTGTCCATTCCAGGAGACCGTTAATCCATTGCCGAAAGAGATAGTCGCGTCGACTGGACATAACTATGAGCAACCAAGCACCTAATGCCAGGGATGAAATGGTGCTTACAGGGCCCGGCATTTGTGATGCTCCCCTGGAGCTGAGTCCCTGTTGTTAATGAGTAAAACACGTTCACCTTCTTGAACCCTTCCAACGCCTACCGAAGGATGTTTGTTGCGGATTACTGATGAGTACAGTGTCGACGCTGCACGCAGGAGGCCGGTTAGCGAGAGTGTTCAAATGAAGGATATCGTTACACGTACCCTAGGATACTCCCTCCAACGATCTTTTGCACAATAGGTTGTGCAAGGATCGGCAGAATGAGGTCAAGGCTGCTATCGGTGGTGATCGGCACGCTCAATTGGGTGTAATTCAACGTCGTGGCATATTCGCCTACATAAGTAACATGAAGTTAGACAATATGCGAAGTCGCCATTGGGAGCACGCACCTATAGTAAGATCAGTTGAAAGCTGAACGTCTGTTCTGAGCTGCTTGAACGCAGCATTGACAAAATTCGGCAAATTGAAGTTGCTGGTGATCTTATGTAAGTAGTGCTCACTCAAAAAGCAATTCAAACACTGACGTATATATGTTATCCCTGCGCTGACTTGCTGGGCTTGAGTCAGCGGTCGTCGCAGTGACATACTCGATACCACCAAGCTGGACAATCCCATCCAGCTGCGTCGGGTCCAACCCTGCTTGCACAGCCAGAACACGCGTCAAGGTGAACAAAGTCGGCGGATCGAAGTTCATGTTGAGATCAAGCGCTGGCGAGGTCGTTGTAGATTTCCCGGCGGAAGAGAAGTTAGTCGTCGTATCGATCGTTCCCAAGTTGAGGCCATGAGATGTGACAGTCGAGACGATCCGCGTGATATCGAAACCAGCTGTGAATGGGTTAACGAGGTCGACAGTGACGTGACTGATATTATTCTGGATGAATGTCGTCGAAAGGACTAACAGGTTGTCAGGGGTTGGATAACGGAGCTAAAACATAATATATCTCACTTTCCAATGCTCCAGTTGACAGGAGGCTTGAATTGAGACCAGGAAGAGTAGCGGAGATGTTGACGCTCTCGAAAGCGGGTAACAACGAGGGTACCTGTGTACTTCCCCCATATCCGGAGATAGCCAGCGCGACGTCTATGTGGGGAAGTCGTCAGCAAAGAACTCCACCAAATGTTTGAGAGTACACACCTTGTCCACCAACGAAATCATTCAGGGTTTGCATTCCCTGCGGGCTGTTGTTTGGCTGAACGACGCAATTTCAGCCAGGCAGTACCAGAGATAGACATGCACGCATACCTGGAAGTTAGACGTTGAATACAGAGAATTGTTGCCCATGTTCAACGTCAAATTCGGCATCAGCGCTGTGCCTAAGATGGCACCCCCTCTGGTGAGCTGTAAATCTAATCATTCAAGGTATCAGCAATCCTCTCTCTGGTAAAAGTATCATAGAGCTTACCTAGATCACCGGTAGCCAGGTTGAGGCTTGACGGATTGTAAATAGCCACTACAGCACATCAGCACATCGATTCCTGGGAGAGCGCAAATCACTGTTACCAGTAATTCCTAGGTTCAAAGCTGACGTTGTCCCTCCAAGGACGTCGACAGCGCCAATGGTCGTATATCCATTGAGACCCTGCAACCCCAGCAAGGAAGTCGATACATTGACTTTGATGGGATCAAGCGTGATCTGCCCAATACTCATGTTTGCTATAGCACGTGAGTTACCCACAAGCAAGAACTCAGTCGTCAATGAGTCGGTGAGTTCCTGATCTAAAATGGCAACATCAGAGGATCCTCCTAGAAAATAAGAAAACAGTGAGCCCACTGAAAGCGGCAAACGCAGCATGGTATGGGTCGCTAGAGTTGAGCGCTCCGTCCGAAATCGTGATGTTGATCTGGCCTTGGGTATCTGTAGGACTGAGAACATTGACATCGGACGTTGACGCGCCCAAAGGCTATCACAGGCCATATCAGCAAGCAAAAGTCACCAAAAGATGGCCACAGCGTACCGTAGAGAGTCCAGCTACGTTAGAGCCATTCTTCACAATGGTGAATTCATTCTGAATCTCGGAGATGGAGACGCTAAACCCAAACGGGAGTTCTATGAAGAACCAAACCCATTCAACACCCACTAATCAAATTTCAACCTTGTAACGTAAACACTCACCCATCGATGCATGCACGGAGTTACTATCCGTGCGCGGAGTCCAAGCAGAGTCCGGCGTAAAGGCCAGCGACATACTCCCGATCTGAATCGACCGAATGGGATTGATCGGGGTAGTTGACTTGAACGGCACATTGAGCTGTAGGCTCTGCAGGCCCTGGCTAAGCCACGAGATCTCCGAGCCGTCGGGCTGGAGCGTCGACTGACCCGTGGCGATAACGGGAGAACTTTCGAAGTTGATGTAGTTCGTAAAGAGCTGGGATACAGCTGCCAAGTCGGAGGGGGTTGTCTGGGGAATGAGTCGGCCGCTCAGTGTAATGTTATTATCTCCTGGGACCTGATGACGAGCTCTGAATTCTAGATTACATTTGCGCAAATGAGACGACTTACGAGCTGCGTATTGGCTCCAGTTCCTACGCCAAGAAACACGGATTGGTACGCAAGATTGAAGACAACGGTCCCAAGGTTCAGCGCGAATGGACTATCAAATTTGTCAGCTTCGGCTTCATACAGTGATGGACAATGCCCACCTCGGATTAGTCAACTTTGTGACTGCAACAAAGTTGATACCGCCTTCTGGGCTGTCGCTGGGCAGCTGCAAATCCTCCAGGACCACATTCCCAGCGAAATTGTTGGTGCCTATGGACAGCTCAATAAGGAAAAGGCATCAAACAGCGGGAAGTATCACCAACCATTTATGGTGACGTCTTTATTGAACGAAATACCATGTGCCATCGGGAATTTCATGGCCTGGACATTGAGATTGCTGCTTTGCAGCCGCCAAGTGAAGTTCTGCGAAGTGATCATGTGCGACGTGAACCGACCGAATGCAGCTTGGTCCGTAATGTAGAACATCGTGGTGTCATTGATCGTGGCGCGTTTGTTTTTGGCATATAGCTGGGAGAGCGACATATATCCCAGGGGGGTCTCGTTCGACCCGTCCATCCAGGAGACATTGACTGGCTGCGAGAATGCGATTGTCGCCGAGAATATGCCAGTGTGCGTTACCTAGAAGTCAGGCATAAACATAACATTCTAACGTAAGTGGAAACTAGGCATACAATGCCCTGCATAGCCAACTGGAACCTGGATGAAAACGTGTGAGATCCGGGCCTCTGCTCTTCAGCGCGACTTACGAATCATTGGCAGGCGAGGTGATCGCCGCGGTTTGTATATCGAGCTGAGATCTATTGACGACCAGTTGAACGATCGCGCGCACAACAGGGTACAGGATGATGAACAGGAGAGCAATGCCGACCAACGCGCCGATGATCGAAGTGACGATGAACCAGCGTCGTTTATACAGCGGAGGACGAGGGGCAGCTGCAGGCGGCGTAGCTGCAGCTGCATCACCCTCGGATCCTTGATGTAGTTCTGCAGCATCAGCACCATCCACTACGGCACCACCTACTGGCACACCAGCCGCTGTTGTCCTCGCGAAAGGATCCGCGGGCTCTGCAAAGGGATCTGGGTTTCCTATCGCTTCTTGCGATACACCAGCAGGATCGGCGGCGTGACCTGGAAGGGAAAGGTGATGGGCACGAAGGACGAGCCAAAGGATGAGAGGACTGACCCCTCAGAGACGTGTTCGATCTCGCGAAGCTATGTGTGCTGCCAGCAAAATTTTCATTATAGGTCCCACTGTTTCGTCCGGCCGGGGGAATTTCCTCCATATTGCGAGCGGGGGTCGCAACGGCAGGGGGAGATAAACGCGGTCACAGAGGGAAACAGAGAGAGAGAGGGCTCTGGGGGGAACACCTGAGCTCCACACCTCACAAGAAAACCACCGGACATCGGCATAATTTCTGTAACTGCCAAACGAAACAAATCTGGAATGACTGTCTGCCGCCCAGAATACTGGGGCCGGTGCATATGGGTGCGAGCGTGGGGGGATCATTTCCATCCGCAACGGATTTGATCTGGTTTCCTACGATAGATCAGTCGTGTGTCACAAGACGAGCGACAATCATGTCGCTTCGTTGACTTCTACAAACAACAGTGCGGTGTCTATCAAAATAGGTCCAACATACGGTTGCTATTGCGGTCATAAGGGGTAGCAAGGTGACCATATCCCCGCAACCCGTGCGCGTGAGTACGCACCTTTTGTAGATCTGAAACCCAATGTCCAGTCAGAATGAAAAGAGCGGTCTGCTTGTTCCGAGTCCGAGCTGTCGGCCGCCTCAGTGCTGTCAAGAAAATCTACGACCCCACACAACGGACCATTGTAACATCCAGCCCCGACTGACCCCCTAGCCCATTTTGACCACACTTAAATGCATTTCTCACCCGAGGATTGTGGCCCATGCGATTGTCTACTCGCGAAGCCTGAGGTTCGCACCGACAGAGCATGTGTCATGGGTCACACACCACAAGCCTGGATGTCGCATATCTAGATCTTTATAAGCCTTTTTGAGTTCGGAGAATAGTCTGAGGGGCTGACCTTGCTCAAAACAGACTGGAAGGCTGCTGTATGTTGACACCAAGACCAGCAAATGAGGATGTTGAGGCCGCAAAAGCGACCTCGACAGCGCCCACTTTCGGTATCTATTGTCGGCTTCCTTGCGTATTTGCGCAGGCTGTGATTGGTTGGAGTTATTTGTGTGTTTTTGTACATATGTTCCACACGACAATCCACGGATCACGACCATGCTTCATGGATGACCAGCCAACCCTCACTCAGTCACTGAGCGCTGAGCGCTTCTGGGCATGCTCTGTGATCTGGCCATTTCGTCGTCTGCCTTTCTGTGTTTTTCTCCATTCTCCAATTCAGCAAAGAGACTGGCCGATGGCCACAAGACCCAAGTTCACAAGGCACAATGAATCTGATCGGGCCAAGCTTCACGACAGCTGAGATCAAACCACCCTTCAAGCTTCATTAATAATAACTGAGGAAGTCATGGCACTGATGGCCTACCATGCTGACCAGTGTCGACCGACATGTTATTTACACACCATCGGAGGTGGCCCGGCCCATTGCCAATGCAAGGCTTAGACTTGTGATTCTACGTCGTCAAAACTCTCCACCGGCGGGTATTTCACTTCCCGACAAAGTGATCACACGGCCAAGTGATCAATTCATGATTGCGTTTGCGTGGAATGGTAAATCATACTTCAGGACATGCGCCATCTGATGAGGATGCATCATTTTGGGGTCTGCATTCTAAATGGTCACCGGTCGTGCCACTTATGTGCCAGGTAAGACAGGGTAAGATTTTTTCACGATTCTACATGCCTTTTCAGACCTGCTGAGACAATCTGACAAGCTACTTTTATCCTCGCCGAACTAGCATCCTTGTGTTGCGTTAGGACCGCGACTTCGAAATGACACCATTTTTGATCTCTTTGCCTCCAGCCAATACTGAGCGTTGTAGGACTCCATTTATGATCAGTTTCTCCGAGTCTAATGCTCCGACGCCTGGGAAGCATTCTTCATGGAACAGACCCTACCGTTTCTCGAGGATCCCCCACTTTCTACTCTGTATCACCCGAGCACGACCACCCTGAAACCACTCCGAGCAATGCGTATCCGAACCGTCGTGAGCTCATCATCTCTCATCATGACCGACAAAGCTTCCTCAGAAAAGTAGCCAAATCTCCCCTACTCCGCGGCACTCGTTCAAGGTTTACATATCTGACGTCGCCCTGTGACCCGCGATATGCTCCGACACCCAGAATAAGTGCAACTTGCCAGCTGACGGTCTGTGCATCTCATCTAAGGATCTTGATAGCTAGCCATGTGTTGATTCAACACATGAACGTATGCTCACCCCGTCAACTAATTTGAGCTCGGTGCTTCACGTTGACAAGTCTTTTCTATCTGCTTAGCGTCCCTGTTGCATTGGCGCCTCAATGCATCCAACTGCATGTGTACCACCAACTAACAAAAATGCGGGTGAATACTCCTATGTAAACCATAGGCTGTAGGCATCTTCAAGTACAAAGTATACAAGAAAGCAACGCGACATTCAAGTGCTCATTTTTTCGGGGTGGTTACTTTTTCTATATACATCCAACTTCTGACGGACTCGGAAAGGGTATCACGGGGAACTTTGAGGCCCGCCATCGTTGATCGGTGATGAACGTCTCCAAGCCTAATGCTACGCGATCTCGCTTGGGTGCAATCGAATCTGAATTTCCCTACTTCACTGTCACTGCAACCAAGCCCAAGCTCCCCCTCTTCAACCGTACCACATACCCAGTGATATCCTCGACCTCCATATTGTGAAGCGCATACTCACGATGCATCACCCTCCTCGCATTAACTTTTTCCACCGTCATTCTCAGCTCAGAGGCGCGTCCTTCCAACTCGTCTTTGTCAGGTACAGGAACGCGCTTGCTGCATGTAGCCAGCAGCGCGTGTTCCAACGCTGAAGGATCCACCATCGGTCGTGTCACGTCAAGCAACTCCGTCGGCACGTCCCCGTAGCGTTCTGCCGAAGTTGGATTGAAGAACTTCGCGCAAAAGTCCAGAGCACGTCCAAGCTCCGCGTCGGAAAGGCGACTACCCATGTCGGAAGCTCCCTGAATCACTACACTGGATGTAGCTATCGATTTGCGATACAGAAATGGGGTACCCTACCTGGTCGAATAGCAGCAAAAGCTCGGTCATAGTTATCCTCGTCCACTTCGCTCAGAACGTCAACGTTCTGTGCCCGGATTTGCTTGTAGGCACTGAGAACCACCAACTGGAACCTGCCAGGACGTCAGGCACATCTGGACACATTGGTTTGGTTTCTACGCACCTCGTATAACTCAGAGAAACTCTCTTAGTATGCCATACAACAGCTTCCGCCTCGGAGCAGTCGCCTCGCAGTGCCGCACAGATTGTGGTAGCAGCTGAGAAAGCCGACGTTAGTGCGAGGTGGACCCCCGACGAAAAGAATGGATCTATAAAGGCTACAACCCCAACGTCCGGCAATCAGCCGAGAGGAGCACATACGTGCTGTAATACTCACCGGCAGCATCTCCGACGACGCGGAACGAGTTCCCAGCATATTCAGATGCGGAGTAGCTATAATCTGACGCGGACCTCACAAGTGGCTCAGGCGGACCGCCTGCGGTAGACTTGGACACCAAGGTGCCTCCGCCGATGAGTTTGGACAAATTAGGTGCTAGAGGTAACAATGAACGATATCGATCTTCGAGTGAAGGGGATCCGAGGGCTTTGGTCTTTGTGTTATAGGTTTCCTGGTACATGACGACCCCAATTGAGGTAGTACCGTCGTGAAGTGGTATGAACCACGCCCAACCGGATTCATCTGCATAGTATCCACATGAGCGTGAGCAGAACCCTGAACCATCTTGACTTACCCGTTAGCGCTTCGAACCAAGGAGCACCCTCTCTCGCCGTCCCGACACCGTACGTTCCAACATCGCGCCAATACCCCCACAACGCGATGTTCTTGAGCGAGGCATTGAAGTGCCGGTTCTTCAGGTATGCCGTCAACATCAGCCCCGAACGTCCAGTGGCGTCTACGAGGTAGTCGAAGGTCGTGACTCCTCTTTCGTCGGTTGCAGATCGTGCCCACTCCGCGGCGAGCGGTCGCGAGGGCTCAGAGGTCGAGAACTGGAGGCATTTGACGCGTGTCTGTTCAAATACATGCACCCCGCACGACCTAGCATGGTCTAGAAGTAACTCGTCGAACTCAGAACGAACCTTTCAAAGACACCGATTGAGCATGCTATCGACTTTCTTGGAACCAATAACCAACCACATTCCACGAGCTGTTACTATGACCCAGTGCAACGAAGTCCGTGTCTGCGGAGCAGCATTAGCGCGCAGACAGGGTGGTGAAGTTAAACCACATACACCCCTCTTGTTTATACTGGTTAAATTTGATCGCTGATCCCGGCTAACGCATGCGGAGAAATGAGTCTACACAGGGCTCATCAACGCAAGGGAAATGACCACCTTGTGTTTGAACCCGTAATCGACCAACTTCTGCTCGGCGTCAATGAACCTGAGATAGTGGCGTACGGAGGGAATCAGGCTTTCTCCGACGTGATACCTGGCACACGGAACCGCTGATAAGTACAAGTCTATCTGCAATAGTCGTCAAATATGATTGCTCACCTCGGAAACTTGGCGGCCTCCAGAATCGCGACACCCAACCCTTCTCTGGCCAGGACTGTTGCAGCATAGCTGCCCGCGGGACCTCCACCGACGACAAGGATCTGTATATGCTATGAACACATGCGAATCGTCATCAGCAAGGAAAGACCAGGTATAGGAAAGCTCACGCTAGGCGGTGACGCAGACATCTGGTTGAGGACGGGGAGGTGGACAAGCAAGGTGCTAAGTAGACCTACGTTATCCCCACAGGTAAAACCGTTTTGGGGCAATCTACTCGAACTCCCTCTCCTCACACCGGACCCCGGGGGACCATTGTGCATACGCGGATCCTCCAGGGAAGCCAAAAGTAAAAGGTGGGTTCTAGAACTAGAAGCAAGCTGCTTGAAGCCTGACGTCTTGGGCCAACTCGTTTACGAGGGCCGGCGATAAGAGCACGAAACGATGCCGGCACTACATACCTCAGTTCAGCGAAACGTGAACATCGGGTCCTAACCACCAGGTGGCCGCGAAGGCACGATAAAGCCAGCTGAGACTATTGTTGCAACGACCCTGAAGTAACACGGGACGACAAGACCTGCGACAACAAAATTATAAAGTAACAATAACACGACGACAGCAATAACAACACTCAATCCCATTGTACTCGCCGAGCGTACTCTTGAATATTCGAGACAAAGCTACTTTCAATCTCGTCTCCTGCTCCCGTAGCGACCTTCAGGATGATCTCGTTCAGCCCCGTGGACCCAAGGATGTCGACATGGTCGCTCGTGTTCGCACCACCGCGTGGTATAGTGGGGACGGGCCGATGCGGAAGCTGTCGTAGAAACCAACATTAGCCATTGCGCGGGGCGGACGCGTAAATGTTGGATCCAACAGGTCTACGTGTACGTACCTCAACAGTCGTAATGTTAATCTTCCCAGGATTCCACCTCGGCCGTTTCCAACCCTCTACACACATTGCGCCAAGACTCAGGAGACTAACGGTCCCATCTCCTTCTCCCATCTTTACGCCGTTGCGGACCTTGTCAAAACATCCGAATTAATGGAGCAGACCATGAACTGTGGGTCACGGGGACCTACCTTCGGAGTGACATTTTCGTCTGTATACTCGGCGTCTATTCTGCTTAGCTTGGAGAGTGGGATATCGAGAGGCAGCCGCACGCTGTTACAAATGTTGCCGGAGGGATCTGTGCACACAGGGTCTTCCACCTCTGCAAGCGTTTCGTCGTTTTCATGCGGAGCATGGGCATACCTGCGTGATAGCTATAGTATCAGTCGTTTCGTAGTGTTATAAGACGCACCAATAGGATCTCTGTATAAGGGATGTCAATGGGTGCCAAACGCTACCAGCATAGGGCTGCACTAACCTCAGTTTCTTTGCCATGTCCGTATACGCAAATGAATTTCATGGAAGGTGCGTTGGGCAACCTATTCAGAGTGTAAATGCGGCCAAAATCAACTGACAGTAAACATACCTGGTTTCTAGTGGATTTGACCATTTCCTATGGTCGAGATCGTTTCTCTTGAGAGCCGCCTCGTCGCGCTCGATCCCAAAGGAATAATTGGTGCCGATCATTTTCTGTGGATAATATTGGAATCACAAGCGGGAGCCACCTGCCAGCCACACGAACCTGGAAGCTCGACGGAGTGCGCTCCAGAATCCACGTCCCCGCCTCGTCAGCTGTCATATTCTTCGAAACTTCGTCGAAACCTCGCGCGGATAGCGGATCGAGGTTTTGCAACTTTCGGAAGGCGATGAGTTCTCCATGGGTGTGTGACGCATCATTATCGTCATCAGGCGCCCATGTCTCGTTGCCCCAGATTGCTGTCCCGCCCTGCATACTCCGTCAATTTTTGTGCACAAAGGATGTAGGGAATACTTAGGACCTTGATCCACATACTAGCGCTGCCTGCCCAGCTGCGGAATAGCTTCTGGCGCTCCTTTCTCGAGAAGAATCGCTCGAGTACTGTATGGTGAGATTGTGGCTATAACATCACGATATTTGAAATAGCTTACCATAAGCGCCCGCTGGGTTCACCTGCACCGTGTCCTTCATCTCGCCAGAGAGGAACGCCGCCATTGCCTTTGCCTTGTAGCGGCAGCCACCAGGTTAGTTATTATAAGCGGCGTCGATTGGATACTCACAACCCCCTAATTAAGAAACATCAATATCGAGTGAATCGCATGAAGAGTGGAGATGCTTACAAGGTGTGTCCCAGCAATGCTGATGAAAGATTCGATGTGATTCTTCGGATTCAAAACAGGAAGTTGAGCCCTCCACGCATGAATATGAGTGTGTTGGATTACCTCCACCCAAGCAGGCCCGCCTCCACCATGCTCCGGTGATTCTACCCACTTGAAACTGTACGCAAAAGCAAAGCAAGGGCCTCTTAGTGGCAGCCTGTTAATGAAACAGTCTTACGCACAAATACTGGTTCAAGAATGCGTGAGTGCTATTACTATACCAAAGATCATGCGGCTCTCACCAACATCACCTATAACCAGTCTCTTTCAACCGACATATATGCGCACAATATGGAGGTGTACGTACGGTGCTGCCCATAGAGTGTGCAGCAATCACGACTTTTCGATTTTGACGTTTCCTGGCGTATAAAAGGCGTCAGAATATTTGCATAACGTGAGGGAACCATGCAACACCCACTTGAGCCCCTCGATCGTCGCTTTTAGCTTCGAATAATACCCATCCCTCTCCTCGAGGTTGTATAATGATAATCTCCAATCATACGGCGCGAGATGCAAGTTATTCGTATCATAATTTACCACAGCCAAGTTCTCTACGATCTTCGACCTGTGACCCGTGAGTCAGAGGAACTTTCACATCGCAGTCGAAGATATTCCGAACTTACCAAATCCAATACCCTTTCATAAAACTACTCGCCGCATCGATTCCCTCCGCAGCCCTGATCTTCGCACCAGGCGGATCCAAACCCGTGATAGGGTCGAGCATCATCGCCGATATCCATCTATCGCGATTAAAGGTCACCTGTGATATCATATTGAACCCACCCCACATCTTCTCGCGGAAGAAGGGGCGATATTCTGGTGCAGTAGACCACGATTCCAAGCTCTTTCGGAGGCTTGCGTTAGCACCATAGAGCAGCAACTTAGAAAAGGGTATACGCATGCACGTACAGTGGAGACGATGCCTGGGACAAGCACCACAGGATAGTGGGCGGTGAGCCCGCGTTCTTTCATCGCTTCGCCAACTTGGAATTCGCGGCCATCGTTATTCAGCTTCCACACCTCCGGTATGCTGCTCCGCACGCGTTGCCATTCTGTCTCGACGCGAGAGAGGTCGATGTCAGGTAACTTGAGCGAGAAATCGTATTCATCCATGAGAAGGAGAAGGTGTGCATGCATTTCATGTATGTCTGCAGGCTGGATGAGGATGAAGCCCATAATCACACCGACTATATGCGCGCGGATTTGAGTGGCATAATAGCGTAGGGCAACTCAAGACACACTAATTATGCCCAAAGGAAAGAGAAAGCGAGCTCGAACAAAAAACCGCCGTTTCTAAGTTCAATAAAGCGTGTTAATGCGTTGACAGCAATGGTATAGAGACAAGCGAGCGCGTTTCGCACCTTGACCTTGTGTATCTGCGCCTCGAACAATTTCGCTTGATGTTTTATCTCCTGCTGTGCGTCATGTAAATTGTGGGGTTGCGCGTAATGATTGTCGTTGTGAGTGTCGTTGTGATTCATGTCGCCTGATTCTGTTGAGTCGACAGTGTCCGTGCTTGCTTCAGCTGCGGTGGTGGTCCACGTCTTGGTCCTCTTGGTCAGAGCCATTGTGCTGGGGTCACGGTGCTGGGGCACAGATATCAGTTCGAGTAAAGCAGTCTGCACCACCCCGACGCGGTAACTGGTTCATCTCTAACCGAAACAAATCCCTGAATGGAAACCCGCAGCAGAGGGGGTCGCCAAGCTCAGATCTGGGGGGTGGGGTCACAAACCCGATCACTGGCAGCGCAGCCAGCGCTCATAAACATCTTATCTCACAATTATACTCTCCCGCATCTTAGCAGCGCTAGCGACAGTGTATCAGACACCCAGGTACGTATGCATGCATCATGTAGCCGCATGTGCTCTTGGTTAGACATGTTTACCAGCTCACTACCCCACGGTGCAAACTAAGATGGCCAACAAGCACTTCGTCCCAGCCCTCATAGTCGTCGACATGCAGAACGACTTCATCTCAGGAAGCCTCGCAGTTCCTGACGCATCCCAAACCATCGCACCCATCAACTTCCTCCTCGCGCTTGACTTCAAACTGAAGGTCGGCACGCAGGATTGGCATCCTGCGAACCATATCTCGTTCGCAAGCAATCATGATGGGAAGAATGTTTTCGAGAAGATCACCATATTCCCACCGACAAAGTTTCTTAAAGAAGAAAATACCGCAGAAGATTTGGGCTTGGAGCAGGTGTTGTGGCCCGATCATTGTATCGCAGACACCGAAGGCGCAAAATTCGCCGAGGATTTGGAGGTGAAGCACCTACAGGTGATAATTTCGAAAGGCAAAGACGATGGGATCGAATGCTACAGTGCATTCTGCGATAGGTGGAATCTTACGACAACGGATCTCCCGAGAACGCTGCGCGATAGTGGGGTCACGGACGTGTTTCTCGTGGGTGTGGCAAGCGATTATTGCGTGAAATACACGGCGATCGACGCTGTCAAGTTCGGGTTCAAGGCGTGGGTGGTCAAGGACGCAGTGCGGAGCGTTGCACGAGACGGGAGCGAGTGGGAAGAGATGGAATCTGCGGGTGTAGGCTTCATCGAAAAAAGCGAAGAGGTAGCTGAAATCCTCAAACGAGCTGTTTCCCTAGGCTTGTGAGGAGAGGAGTATTATAATGTAAAGGTTAATGCGGCTGGGCCGTTTGAAACCAAGCAGTAGGGCTCGTATTTTTTTTTTCTTCTTTCGGACATACCTCCTTACGATGTTGAAGCCTGTTCAATGGGACAGTCAGTAGCGGTAGTATCATGATCGTCCTGTATTATCAACATATCTGTAACACCGCTCGTAGTACGTGGAGGAGATATCCCGATCGGCGCACCCGACTGTTTAACCCTCTTGCGACTCGTGCAGGGCAAAGATAATAGGAAAAATAAAACTGTGCCTCCACGAAGGAAAGTCTAGCAGAAGTAAGAGGATGCTAGCCGGCAAATGCCGGAGCAACGTTTGCCCTGGATCTGACTCATCAGATGGATCACCTCGTCTTTACACCAGTCTTCCAGCTAATAACGCATGATCGTATTATTGAGAATTTGTACAATAATTCTCAGTGCCATGATCATGCACTATCTACCAAGCAGGCGATTTCGAGTGGCACCGACAACCCTGCTAAGCAACATAACGACGATACTTGTTCCTTCCATGGATACAGACAGTGCCGCAAAGCACTCACAGGTGGCAACTACCCGTGTTTAGAACGACGATGAACGCAAAGCAGAGAGTTCGGATTCTGCCACATGCTGACTGCGTTGATGATGCAATCGCGGCAAAATACCGTTGAACCTTAAGTTGGTCTTTATCATAGTTTGGGGATGTGAATGCATGCTCATTTCAAGTCGACCAACAGTTATCTTGTTCAAGGTTGAAAGATATAGCTGAGTCTACTCTAAGTCTTGGGCGATTCGGATATGGAGTGTGGCACATACATGGGACCTCTATACAGGTCGGCGCGATCGGGGATGGGGACATATTCCTCTCGAACTAAAAGCGGGAGAACGATAGTGTTATCTGGTTGGTTAGGGACTCGGGGCCACGAAGTAATCGGCCTGGTTCTCGATTAAAAGGGGGCCTAGCAAGCAGAGGGATTCGTTGAAAGGAACAATCAGCGTAAGGTGCGTGTAACTTCTCTCTCAAGTGCAGGTGTGACGCCGTAACTCCAAACGAAGCTTCCGCGGATTTCGTCGTGCTGCCCCTCGTGCCGCCCGCAAAGTATCATCGTTGAAGCGCCAACGGCTGCCTGAATCTCGTTTTGGTAGCATGACGGGTGAACGAGGGTGTGCTGTGAGCTGCATTTATTGTTGGGCCTAACAAGTTTCACTGAAAGGGGTTTCAGGTGAGCGGCCTCGCCGCTCCGCGGTGCAATTCAAATATCCCGCTCCCAGGGTCAGTCAGGTGTTTTCCTGCTTACGTCCGCCGCATAACCCCTGACAAAGTCAGTCGAATCGACATTGTATCCGACATCGTGGTTGCGAGACACCTAGCTCCTATAATCAATATTATCTTTCTTCATTCCTCTGTCATGGCCGCGTAGTTCTAAATTTTCGGTATGTCGAAAGGTGCGTCGCGTTCTTGATCACTCTGTATGTACTCTAGGATCCCTCGTGCCGTTTTACTAAATGAACACTCGCCCCCACCACGTTTCAACATCGCATGCTTGCACGCACCTTTTCATATCCCGCTTCTACACCTATATATCTAGACTATCAGCACCTATCGCTGTTTCAGTAACCTCCACCTGCCTTGGTTAGTTTCGACATTTGCTGTATCGTATTCTTTCCATAAACTAACGAATCTTCCATCCAGAGCCTCTGATCGACGATCACAAATGTATCCTGGTTTCGAACCCAGTACGGACATGATGGATTATAGTTATGACTCCCAAGAACAAAACCAACTCGACGACGATAGCGAATACAACCCGCGAAATTGTACACAGTCTCCTTCAAAGGGGAAAAAGGCAATTGCAGCTGGGTGCGTGCTATTGTTCAGAGACAATTTGGTTAACTCGAGCCCAGGCACTTCTAGTGGATATCCACTCGGCGATCACCGTGTCTTTAACAGGGGACATCGTGCCGCCTGTCGTCTACTACGTGCACAGGGATGGAGTGCAAAAGAACTTAAAGACTCCTCACCTATCGCAGTGGGCTCTATGGCTACAATCACGCGAGCGCTTGAAAACGACTACAAAGTCCCAGACAATGTAGCCTCGGATGATGAGCATGCAGACTACCTCCAAACTTACATCGACAATGTGGGTGTCTTTTTCCTATTTTTCTGGCGCGCAGCCGACATCTTGAGTCTCCAGAGACCAAGGCGGAAGATGCGCACTACTGCAAAATCGGGGCGTGGTCGACCAGCCGTGAGCTCTGAACGCCTTGTTGTCACTGCGGTCACTAAGAATTTGATAAAGAATACCACGCCTGGCGTTTCTACTGTTGTTTCCGGTGCTATACAAAAAGCTCCAGCTCGAAAACGTGTGCAGCCTTCACTAGCAACGCCCCCTTCTTTCGTCAGAAAGGTGCGGTCGTTTCCAACAAAACCAGCTTGATGCTCACTTCACAGCAGCCTGAGAAGCAGGATACTATTCAAATTAGAGCATTTCTCCGAAACTTAGACGAACCCGGCATGGAAGGCTTGCTTCCTGCTCTCCAAGCTGGCGGCATCCGGGAGGATAAAACCTTCCTTGCGATTCTCAAGTGGTCCGATGAAGACATCACCGAATTTTTCAGACAATTCGAGAGGTCGAACCGGCTTACCACTTTTCAGTGGTTTTGTGTGAAGAAGGGGCTGACTGGTCTCAGATCAGGTATGCAGAAGAAGAGAGGTCAGTGAGATATCGGATTGTTCAAGACAGAACCCTCTATCGTGTATGTAGACTCAGACTATACATGTGTTCGTAACTACCAGAGAATGGAGCTTGAAGTCACCATGGTACATATGCAACTCAGTCTCGGTCCGACGTCGGTGCCGCCGGTTTCGAGGGGGATGCCGAGAGGATGCGAACATTGCAAAGTTCGACGAGTGAAACTGACTGGCGTCCGTTGAACCCTAACCTTACTTAGACTATGGTCAGCTCATCGCGGTCACGTGGTGAGGCGCGTTTGGGGTGTTTCCCACGATTCGTTTGTTGACTGATCCTTCTGCTGTTCTTGTCCCAAACCACAACAACGGCACAAACGACGAGCACGACCACTCACGCGACGAGCAAGACTACGCACACGACGAGTACGCTGTCATAGACCCTGAAGAGCACGATGAGCTCGCAAAGATCATCGGCAATATCCCCGTTGAAGGAGCGCAATTCTCCTGATCCCAACCAATCTTCTATCCTTCGAGACTCTGCGCTGGGATGGGGAAAATCACCTTCGACAACTCCGCTCAGGATTGCGAAACGAGACTCGCAGCAGCAGAAGCCCCCATTTCCACTAGTCGCCCGCCGGTCATCTTCCAGCTACAAACATCTAAGAAATAACAATCTCGTGTCCAAATCCCCATTCAGGTCACAGATCCCCACTCCTTCCCGTCCGTCTTCCTCTGTCGACACACCGCCTGTGTTTCCGACTCGCCGTGTTAGTGGCGAGAAGCGGCCTCGTCCTGATTCGATGCACGAGCAAGCAGAAAACGAGCGCCCATTTGCGTTCAAGCGAGAGCGCCGCCAGTCTAAAGTATATCAGGGGCTCATTGAGAAAGAACCAGTCACAAAGAGTCCTTTCAAGCGTGTAACTAGCCTAGAAGAGGACCTACCCCCTCCGGTCCCCCCCAAGCCTTCTCCGACAAGACCTGGCACGCCCAGCCGTCCGTCGCTCGTCTCCAAGCGTCTCCACGGCCCACGCACAGGCGTGGAAGGGAAGCGACAGCGGCGCAAGACCGTCACATTTGACGAGCGCTGCGATGTCCTCGAGTTTGAGTGCGAAGAAGGCGAGGACGACCCTTTCTTCTCAGACGACGACTATGGCACTCCAGAGGAACCATCTCCACCCCAAGATGACAGCTTTGAGAGCATCCAACTAGGAGATCCTGACGAGAGCATTACTGGCATTGTTGACGCAATGATCCAATCCGCCAGCACCAACGAATTAAACAACCGCCCTTCCACCCCCCCAAGGAATCCCTCCCTCCCGTCGGACTTGGAGACAGAAGACGGCGTTCCCTATGGGCGCACACACCACGCGGACCGTGCACGACGTCGTGCCAGCATGTCTTCACCCGCACCCGTATTTCCAATTTTCAGCCCAGAACAACCACAGAACGACGAGGCGCCGTCTACGCCTCCTCGTGCAACCACACCCACGTCCGCTCCCTCTTCTGCAGTCCCGCTTGGGCGTTCGACGCACCTTGAGCGCGTTCGAGAGGAACACCGCCCGGACGAGCTCGACGAGGATGTGCGGATGATGCCACCTTCCCCAAGTCCAGCTAAGCAGACCTCTCGGGGAGAGAACGCAAACAGGGACAGCTTAATTCCCAAGTTCAACATTGAAATTCA
Organism: Leucogyrophana mollusca; assembly: GCA_021014945.1. Classification (NCBI taxonomy): domain Eukaryota; kingdom Fungi; phylum Basidiomycota; class Agaricomycetes; order Boletales; genus Leucogyrophana; species Leucogyrophana mollusca. Next base: position 5,225 of record MU266374.1, on the reverse strand, counting down.
ACAACAACGCTCCCATTCTGGTTAGTTTTATTCCATACCCATGCTCTCTAGATGCTAATTTTTGGTACAGACGCACCCGACCCATTCGACTTACCCCGCCTCAAAGACGAGCCACAGCTTGCAGAGCTATCCTTCACGTCCTTTGAGGACCCTATGGACCCCGCGAATCTTTCGATCGGTCACTCTGAGGTATCACTGTCCGGGCTTGATCTCGAGGCAGAGCTCGAACAAGCACTGGAGGGAGAAGTGTTGCATGATGCGGACGGAGACAGTGTACCAAGGCTAACCAGCACACCGCCCCCACCGACCCCTGACCTATCTTTTGCAAACATATCATCGAGTGCCAGCTCATTCATAGACAAAGGGAGCGAAAAAGAGGCGAGCCCTTCTCCTCGCATCCCTATGCTTAACAGACCGCTCGCTGCTCCCTTGCCCGTACGCACGTCCGGTATCCCCACAAGGACATCATCGCCCTCTGGCATCCCCACGCGCAGCACGGATGCAATCCCCAATTTGCCCTCGGGCGTGACCCTCCGCCGCAACTCGGGCTCCCCTATTGGCATGAACCTCCGTAGGCGCTCTGCATCGCCGCTGATGCGTTTTGCAGGACGCGCTGGATCACCAGCACTACGTACCGCCTCGCCATTATGTGACTCGCCAGCTCGCGCTGGATCTCCTGCCGTGCGATCCGGATCTCCTATTGTTGGCAGTGGGTCCCCTGCGCAGGCAGGTTCGCCAGCTGCTCTGCGCGAATCTGCCAGTTCCCAAAGTCTGCAGAGTGGTGGCAGTGGTGGACGAGTAAGAATAACCAGAGAGGAGGTGCAGAGGCGGCTGATGCGGAAGCGGAGCGAGGACAGTCCGCTTCGGGACGCGCCACCGCCCACCAGTCTTGGAACCGAGCGCGCTGAGCAAATTCACGAATCTGCACCTACGGATAACAGCTTGATTGACAATAATCATCCGACATGCCCTGAAAACGATGTCAAGGATGACCGGTCAATGGAGGGAGATGCGGAGGAAGAATGGGAGAAGGAGAGGGAGCGGCGTGTCGAGTCGATGTCTGTCATGACTGACATTAGCGTTGAGCTCGCAACAATTCAGACCGCGGAAAAACGCACGCTCAACGTGATTGATGCAACTGGCACGCAGCCCGTGAACCTCACCCCGCACCCCGTGAATCTCCTCCCGACACCAGTGGACTCCAGCCCTCAGCCCAGAATGTCCCCTACGCGCCCTCACTCAGCACTCGATACGAACTTTGACTTTGGCAATGGACTGGGTATTGGCGTACGAGATTCTGTTGGCTCAGTCCAACTTGGTGAGATGCGCTCTGCGTTGGATCGGCTAATGGACGATGTTGGAGGAAGTGCTGGATCAAGCACGAAGAAGCACAAGGGCCATGTTCGCGTCGAATCAGTAACGCAAGGAACGAAGGCAGGACGATTTGGGGTGCATCCCAATGATAATAGGCAGGCTTTCGATGATGCAGACAAAGAAGCCGACGAGTCTATGCGTACCGAAACTGACATGGACTTCTCCCTGGACGACCATCGAGCTGCACTTTCTCCTCCACATGCGGTCCCAATGCAACGGGCCGCGACAGATTCAGCGGTGTACACCGGCCCCTCATTCGCCAGTCCCGTGCACTCAGACGTCAATGGACCTCCTCCGATCTCGCCCACGAAAGAGAAGGACGCAATCCGATCGCGGGAAGAGCTCATTCTCGAGAAGCGGAGGCAGGCACGGAAGAGGGAAGAGGATGAGTCGCTGGGGTACTACACGCCACCTCGTGCGTCTGCCAGCCGCCCGTCAGCGAGCGGTAGCGGGCGACCCAGCCGGCGGCGGAGCAGGAGCACGGGCGACGTTCGTGCCCTCGCAAAGTCGGATATGCTCCTCGATGTTGGACTCTCGGAGACGGAGGATTTGCTTGCGGAAAGTATCTCAAAGGAGCTCAAGAGGCTGGATCCGGAGCGGAAGCCAGGGGTAAGCGCCCTCTTGCTTTTGTCGAAACTTCAAAGAACGTTGCCTGATATGTCCGTGCGACAGAATTATCGTGTTCGAGAACATGAAGCGATATATGCCTCGGCTGACGCTGATCGCGTGTCACATATGAACACGGCAGGCGATGTGAATGGCGGAAAGGCGTGGAAGACGGTGCGAAGACCGTCGGACATGGTGCGTCCACTCGGCCTTCCGGCAAATGTGCGCACAAGCCTCAAAACTTTGTTTTCAGAACGAGTATTCGAAGCAGATCAAGGAATATCGATCGCAGGAGAAGCCAGGGAAGGCGCATAGTAAGGTCTTTGTAAGAGGTGGGTTTTGTTACGGAGACTCTTTCAAGATAGTGCTGACCCGGACTGTTTCCTACAGTGCTTGGCGTGCGCGGCCTCAATGTCCCCCTCCCGCAACAACCGACCGCCCTCACCTGTACCCTGAATAATGGGATACACTTTGTCACGACACCCGAGTGTCGGTTATCCCGAGACTCGCGCATTGACCAGGAGTTCGAGCTGTGCGTGATTATTTTCATTCTTTGTGCCTCCATTCTCTGACCTATTCGAATTGTTTAAGGATTGAGCACAGTAAGCTAGAATTTACCTTGACGCTCAAGATCCGCCGAGATCCCCACATCGCGGCACAGTTCAAAGCCATCGCCCCCCCTCCCGCACCACCCCTCCAACCTACAGCCCCTCCACCAAAATCGAAAGGTGGAATGCTTAGCTTCTTCTCTTCTTCGCCCAAGAAATCTTCATCCGCGCCATCACGAGCGACACCCCCTCCGCCTATGGTACCTCCTAAGCTTCCCGACAATCTCGCGCGATATCTCAAGCAAGACGGCACGCTGGCACGTGCATTCATCTCATTCAAGGACGTCGCCTCGAGGTGTGACACACGGGTGTTCGAGACCAGCTACCCTTTGATCGGGCAGCGCGTCGAAGCTGGCGGGAAGACGACGACCATGGAGATAGGGGAGATTGTGCTGCAGATGTTTAGGCTGCCACCCCTCCCGGGTATGTCGTCGGATCAACTACCACAAAGTCTGGAGGAGTGCCATCGCGGCTTGAGACATGTTGCATGGCATAAGGTAACCTATTTCGAGGGTACATTGACGCAGAATGGGGGTGATTGCAGGGTAAGTAAATTCTATCTGTCGCTATTTCTGTACTGAGTTTCATGTCCAACAGACATGGCGGCGTCGGCAACTGCGCGTGATTGGTGCAAATCTTGTTGCATTCAACGACATCACGAAAAAGGCTACTGCAACGATCAACCTGAAGAAAGCCCTTGCTGTCGAGGATACGGAAGATACGAAATCGGGTGCACTAAGTCCAGGTCGTCAGTTCGGCGATGATTATGACAGCTTGTATGGGGTGGAACGATCATTCCGGCTTATCTTCCCCGGCAAGCAAGAAATACTCTTCTTCGCTGATACAAACGATGAAAAGGCCAAATGGTGTGTACCGTCTTCCGTGTCACAATCCTCTTGTGCTCACCGGTCTGTGGCAGGCTTGAGGTTCTGCGTGCGCTGGTTGGGCACATACCTCCCAACCCACTATGGGCAGAGCTCGTATGGGAGCGGCAACAAGAAATCGCAAAGCAGCCTCGCCAGGAGGCTGGTCCCGTTGCATCGACTTCGCAGAATATACCGAATCACCGATAGACTCTCATCCTCTCCGATTTCACAGACTCATATGACCATGTCCCCGCACCTCCGGTCCACTTGATATACGGTTATACATACTCCCCTTTTTGTCGTTCCTTCGTTCCTAGTTCATGCCGTTTATTCGCCTTCACTTATTATATTTCTTCTCGCTCTGGTTGTCTGTCCGTCCTATTGTATCATGCTATGTCGTAGTGAACTCTGCATGCTTGCTGTGTACCTATATGACCAATAAAATACATTTCATCTTGCACTCTCCCAAACCGAAGTAATATGCATCTACCGAGCTCGCTCTAGGACTTGCTCCTTTCTTTAATCTTCCCCCGCGACTGCCATACATAGGGCATCCACGAGGAAGATCATGATAACAACGTCGAGTCAATACATTTACAAGCTGTTACACTTACCCAATATTATATCTGGCACCAGAGAACATACCGTCTATAATTTACCGCCGTCCAGTAGTTTTTTCACGATGCCTTCTGTTGCCCCTTAGGTCTTATCAAGGCTTTCTTCAGGCAGAACCACTGGAAAATGGTCAAGCGACGTTTCGATTTGCCTGTAGAATTTAATATCTTCCTCGAATCACTTGAGAGTGACGAGAACGGTTTTATCGTCGCGGATACTGCCTATTTGAGAGTGTGAAGTACGCCCTCCATGTCGAGCTCGTTTTCATTTCAGAGGAAAGCATGTGATGCCCTAGTCGGCCATAGCTACGGCAAGGTGAATGAGTGATGACCTGGTACGAAGGAACCTGATCGTACCTCCTCCACTCAAACAGGGGGAGCTGGTAACCAACAGCTCACTCGATTTATTTGATTGTACACCTATGCCTGCTTAGACAACGAGCGCCTTTCTCTGTTCACCGGACGGACAAATGCTACCCCATGCATTAGAGCCGACCGTCCTTCAGAAGGAGCGCGGAGGGACCGAGCCGGGGCACCTTCTGGAAATTCTTCACCTAGGTCTCGCGTTCGCAATTAGAGAATCAACTTGAAATTCTGATCGGTTCTTGCCATCGTCGGCCGGGGGCTGGCCACCTTGTTCGGCTTCGGAAAGGTCAGCCACCACATTATGAGAAGAGGATAGAGCGATGCTGTGTGGGAGTGCCCGGTGTATTCGATGCAGCGCATTCTGTGTGCCTATCAAAAGAAAGTGCGCGTATGAGGGTTCCCGGTGGCCCCCCCAGGTCTTTGGCAGACCCGTGGTAAATAAAGGCGGCATCATGAAATCGGTTTGTCCTCGGTATGCCCTTATACAAACTGCATTATAAATCAGGATTTACTGGTCATGATAAACAAATACATACCCTTGGACATTCGATGTAAGCTGACAGCAAATCTTCCAAGTACTTTGATTGAGATTAAATTCTGTGTGGATTTTGTAAGTTAGTATATGGCTCTCGAAACGAGCATAATTCATCTGGGCGGTGGCAGAGTAGTTACATGGCTCATCCAATCATTAGGGCTCGAAGTAATTGACTTGTCGTACTGTCAAAAAAATACCTGACCATTCCAGCCGAATTCCACTATGGCACAGGTATTATTTATCCTTACACTGTAAT